>LR778269.1:3689438-3699438 GCA_902810595.1 Coregonus sp. 'balchen'
TTAACCTTACCTGAAGGTCTTGACGATGCATAGAAAAACCAGCTAGATGTTATTCACGTCCTTGTTCCTCCACGACTCAGAGAAACACAGGATATTACAGTTCTTCGGGTCCAGTTGATAGGATAGCCTCGAACGGAGCTCGTCCTGTTTGTTCTCCAGTGATTGTACGTTCGCCAAAAGAACGGAGGGTAGAGGCGGCATAATTACTCGTCGATGTCAGGGAGGCTCTCGTTTGCCTGTCAGGGACATAAAACATCTTAAGTGTTTCCCTTAAGGGATTCATTCAAGGAATGTTTTTCCCTTACCTAAGGGAGTTGTTTAAGGGCGTTGCATAGAGCCACTCAAACATTTCCTTAGGTAAGGGCATAAGTTAAAGGTTTTATGGTAGTCGAAGGCATGTAAGGCAGAAAGAGTCTCTGGTTACCATGGAGATGACCTGGTAAATATAAATGTCTCATTAAATATAAGTTCTATCTGGTTCGTGTCCAGGCTCTGTCGCAGCCGGCCGCGACCGGGAGACCCATGGGGCGGTGCACAATTGGCCCAGCGTCGTCCAGGGTAGGTTAGGGTTTGGTCGGCAGGGATGTTCTGGTCCCGTCACGCACTAGCCACTCCTGTGGCGGGAAGGGCGCAGTGCACGCTGACTCGGTCGCCAGGTGTACGGTGTTTCCTCCGACACATTGGATCCGGCTGGCTTCCGGGTCAAGAAGCAGTGCGGCTCGGTTGGGGGTTGTGTTTCGGAGGACGCACGACTCTCGACCTTCGCCTCTCCCGTGTCCGTACGGGAGTTGCAGCGATGGGACAAGACTGTAGCTACCAATTGTACACCACGAAATTGGGGAGAAAAAGGGGGTTAAAATACCAACAACAACAACAACAACAAAAATATATATAAGTAATAAAAATATAAAATATATATAAGTTCTACATTCAAGACAGGAGAAACAAATACTTTGAGAAGATAATACATTTATTTAAGTTACTTTTTTCCTTAACTTGTTTCTACTACTTTCTAGCACATCAAGCTAACTTCCAGAGTAGGTATCTAGCTAGCCATGTAGCCATGTAGCCATGTAGCCATGTAGCCATGTAGCCATGGAGCCATGTAGCCATGTAGCCATGTAGCCATGTAGCCATGTAGCCATGTAGCCATGTAGCCATGGAGCCATGGAGCCATGTAGCCATGTAGCCATGGAGCCATGTAGCCATGGAGCCATGTAGCCATGGAGCCATGTAGCCATGTAGCCATGTAGCCATGGAGCCATGTAGCCATGGAGCCATGTAGCCATGTAGCCATGTAGCCATGTAGCCATGTAGCCATGGAGCCATGTAGCCATGTAGCCATGTAGCCATGTAGCCATGTAGCCATGGACTGTGCACCTTCCATTGTTTAGCTACCTAGCTAGCTGGTGGATGTTTTCCATTTGAAACCAGGGCAGAGGAAAGCAACATTCACCTCCACAAATATTGTTTCCATTGATATCCATACTGAATGAAGCAGTTAAGGGACGTAACTTTTTCACTTAATTTAAGGGGGACATTTGCCTTAAAATGTTGTGTGCAACTGACTTAAAGTTAAGGAAACTTTAAGTTAAAAAATAAGGGGTAAATTAACTTAAGATGTTTTATGCAACAGGGCCCTGGTCCGGGATGAGCAGTATATTTACAGCTGCCGACTCGTTGAAGTAGAAATCTTCATCCAAATTGAGGTTAGTGATCTCTGTTCTGATGTCCAGAAGCTGTTTTCGGTCATAGGAAATTATGGGAGCAATATTATGTACAACAAAAGTTGAGATCAGCGTAAAAAAAACACAAAATAGCAGAATTGGTCAGGAGCCCATAAAATGGCTGCTATCCATCTCTGCAGCGCCATCCTTGACAGCCCTGAGTCTTTTTTTTTTTTTTTTTTTGGTCATTTAGCAGACTAAGAGCGACTTACAGGAGCAATTAGGGTTAAGTGCCTTGCTCAAGGGCACATCGACAGATTTTTCACCTAGTCGGCTTGAGGATTAGAACCAGCAACCTTTCGGTTACTGGCACAACGCTCTTAACCACTAAGCTACCTGCTGCCCCAGGTCCAGATTGAATATTTGCAGTACTTAGTTAACAAACTTCTCACACTTGTAAAAAACTGTAAGCACCTTCCTTTGAAGGGCCTTAGCTTCAACGTAAATTTACAACCTCATTGCGGACTAGATTGAATTACAGCAGTGCACTTCTTCCGTTCTGGTGCATGATCAACAGTATGCCAGAAGAGGTCACCATTTGCTTTGAAATCAGTCGCAGTCCTCACTGTTGCGCTAATGCTAAGGGGGGGGGGGGGGGGGGGTCAGTCGCAGGGGGATGGATTTGCTCTACCTCTATAGACGACACACCGGCTGTCCAATGCAGACTAAGATCTCTCTCAATTCAATTCACTATCCAACGCGCTCTCTCTCTCTCTCTCTCTCTCTCTCCAGCACCTTGCTTGCCTCCCGTGTCATTGGCCACCTGCTGTGACAAGAGCCAGCAGCAACTCCACAGTGACACGGTCACAGGGCTGAGTAACGGGACAAATAGGTTCTCCCTATAGACAAACTAAACAACCCGCGAACCAAAACAGTTTATTGTGCCGGTCCAACCAGACTTCACGAGAAGACGCCCACACGAGGTCTGATTATAGTAGCCCACCCAACCAGAGCGGTGGCGAGCGGCTGATCAAACTTGTCAACCTGCTGTTTTTGTTGTTGTCACGGGCAGCAGCAGACAGAGAGACGGGCTGTGCTCCTTGCTAGGCGACGGGTCTAATCATTAACCTGGGTTAGCTGCCCCCCCTCATCGGAGGAGCCTCTTGCATGGATACATCATGGCTACGTTTGTCTGCAGGGTTCAGTTCTTAGACGACACCGATCCATTCAACAGCACCAACTTCCCGGAACCGACCCGACCACCTCACTACACGTTCCGAGAAGATATCCCGCTTATCAATCAGATAGCGGGAGTTCACAGGCTACTTAGAGCCCCGCATAAGGTTTGCAATGATTTAATTTTGTCACACCTATTTTATTCAGGATTAATGCATTTCAATGTTATTTTTGTTTGTTCATGTATAAACTTGGCAATGTCGTGTCAGTCACAAACTTTACCTGGTGGGCTATTTTTAAGATCACCCGCGAACGCAGTTTGATTTTGCAGACAGGCAAGGATAATCGCGTGGCTGCAAGTATATCTTGGTAGGCTACAGCATTGCAATGTCAAAGACTGTCAACAAACTTTCACACCGTTGTCAGACACTCAACAGTATTTCTTTGTCTATATTTGTCTGTTTCTCTCTCTCTCTCTGTCTCTCTCTCTCTCTCTCTCTCTCTCTCTCTCTCTCTCTCTCTCTCTCTCTCTCTCTCTCTCTCGGGTTTATCACCACTAGAGCATATTTAGCTGCAGACAGTGGCCTATCTTATTCCTGCATGACTAGTCGCCGGGTGGGTTTTCTATTCTTGTGTAACAGCGACAGGTGGGCGCGAGGCTTTCGTTTCGCTCAGCCAGCCCGATATATCCGGAGGGACGCGCGCTCCGACCCATTCATTAAACACAAAATAACACAAAATAACATTGACAGTCACGGGAAGAGTGATGGGGCATCTGTGTCAAAAGCACTCATATAGGTGTTTGAGATTATGCAAGCCCTCGCTAGAATGTTGTGTGTGTGTGTGTGTGTGTGTTTGTGTCTCAGTGGGTATGACACGTACAGACACACACACACACACACACACACACACACACACACACACACACACACACACACACACACACACACACACACACACACACACACACACACACACACACACACACACACACACACACACACACACACACACACAGGGAGAGAGAGACATTTCACACCACACATGTCCAATACATCAGAGTGGTTTTCCAGACCAGAAGTAATTCCACAGTGAGGCCATCTTTAAAAGCCACAAAACAAATGTCAGATGGTCCTGAGAGTACACAGACTACTGTAGATTACCTACTGTAGCCTACTCAAGGACACATGGAGTATGCATTGACTTGTTTGTAATTGTAGCTTTTGATTGAGTTGTTAAGAATCAGGCTTCGAGCCATGGTAATCCAGTTTTGACAGTAAGTCATATACTCTTAGAAAAAAAGGTACTATCTAGAACCTAAAAGTTTTCTTCAGCTGTCTGCATGGGAGAACACTTTTGAAAAGCTATTTTGGGTTCCAGGTAGAACCCTTTTCAGTTCCATGCAGAACTCTTTCCACAGAGGGTTCTACCTGGAACCAAGAAGGGTTCTCCTAGGGGACAGCTGAAGAACCCCTTTGGAACCCTTTTTTATAAGAGTGTAGAGTCCCATAGGGCTCTGGTCAAAAGTTGTGCACTATGGAATAGGGTGCCATTTGGGACGAACTCATAGTAGGCTTAAATGATACATTGTGATGTGATTATAATAATATGGTCAATATAAGTGTCAGATCTTCTTTATCACTGCAGTCTGGTTAGGAACCATCAGGTTATAAACTGTCTGGTTAGGGACCATCAGGTTATAAACTGTCTGGTTAGGAACCATCAGGTTATAAACTGTCTGGTTAGGGACCATCAGGTTATAAACTGTCTGGTTAGGGACCATCAGGTTATAAACTGTCTGGTTAGGAACCATCAGGTTATAAACTGTCTGGTTAGGGACCATCAGGTTATAAACTGTCTGGTTAGGGACCATCAGGTTATAAACTGTCTGGTTAGGAACCATCAGGTTATAAACTGTCTGGTTAGGAACCATCAGGTTATAAACTGTCTGGTTAGGAACCATCAGGTTATAAACTGTCTGGTTAGGAACCATCAGGTTATAAACTGTCTGGTTAGGAACCATCAGGTTATAAACTGTCTGGTTAGGAACCATCAGGTTATAAACTGTCTGGTTAGGAACCATCAGGTTATAAACTGTCTGGTTAGGGACCATCACATCAGGTTATAAACTGGCATATAGGTGTCATAGAAACATCTGTCTGGTTTTGTAGGGATCCCATGGATCTCTCTCTCTCTCTCTCTCTCTCTCTCTCTCTCTCTCTCTCTCTCTCTTTCTCTCTCTCACTCGCTCTTTCGTCCCTCTCTCTCTCTCGCTCGCTCTGTCTTCCTCCTAACATGTCATTATGAGACTGATGGCCGTGCATTCTGATTGGCTGTTGTAAAATATAGCCTAGTGTCCCAGAATGCCTGTGGGTTAGGGCTGGAGCCTCACAACACTGTGTTCTCCTTACTTTGGCTTTCTGTGGTTTTACTGCCTGATTTTCTTCTTCTTCTTCTTCTTCTTCTTCTTCTTCTTCTTCTTCTTCTTCTTCTTCTTCTTCTTCTTCTTCTTCTTCTTCTTCCAATTCGTTTGGAGTCTCAGACGAAGCACTACTCACTTACACTAGCATCCACTGTGACAGAGTGAATGGTCTGAAAGTGTGTGTGTGTGCGTGAGCATGCATTCCACATTCGTGTGTGTTTGTGTCTTGCTCGTGTCTTTTTTGGTGCGTTTAGGTCTGTGTCCACTGTCCACGTGTTTGCATTTGTGTGAGTGTCTGGAATCGGACCAAAGACAACGTTGTACGTACAACTAAACTAACCCTGACACACAAACCTAATCCCTGGCCAATCCCTTTGTCCACCAGACAGACAAGCAGGGCAGGGCAGGACAGGGCAGAGCAGCAGGGAAGCCTAGAGGGATACGAGTGGCTTAAGGCTTGACAAGGGCCTGAAAGTTAAAGACTGTACGACTGACCTTATAGTAGAGGAGACTGCCTGTCCTCTCCAATGTGTAGAAGCAATTGAAAGTTTTCTCTTCTGGACTACTTTACATTATGACTCTGTTCATTTGACTAAGCAGACAAAGTCACTAAACAGACACAAGCTACAGTAGATTTGCATATTATAGTGACCAAGGGGACAACTGGGAAGTAGCTACAGTAGCCTATTCTAAGTCCCTGGCTAACTAACAGTAAACTCTAGTCCTTCAACATCAGATCTATAATCAACTGCAACATTAACTTTTCAATGCACCACCCAGGGACTCTGGACTCAAGGATTCATGAGTGAACAGACTATATGTCGTACATAGATAGTCTTAACATTGGGGTTTTTCTAGTCTCACCATCAACCAAATCTGTCTGTTACAACTAGTCATGAATGGAGTCAAGCTGTCCCCCAACACCACCAAGACTAAACAGATTACAACGAGACATGAATGGAGTCAAGCTGTCTCCAACACCACCAAGACTAAACAGATTACAACGAGACATGAATGGAGTCAAGCTGTCCCCCAACACCACCAAGACTAAACAGATTACAACGAGACATGAATGGAGTCAAGCTGTCCCCCAACAACACCAAGAATAAACAGTTGTCTTTATTTAATGAACAAACCCTCCATTAAAACAGCATTAGGTTATTTATTAGATCTACAGAACACACCCTCTTCCTCTGTGGTTCCCATAGACATGGAAAAACGTTGTTCAAACACACACACACACACACACACACACACACCACACACACACACACACACACACACACACACACACACACACACACACACACACACACACACACACACTAACTCACATGCATACATGCACATGCACTCACACAAACACACACACACAGACACACACACACTAACTCACATGCATACATGCACATGCACTCACACAAACACACACACACACACACACACACACACACACACACACACACACACACAACCTAAATGATACGTTACGTAA
Organism: Coregonus sp. 'balchen'; assembly: GCA_902810595.1. NCBI lineage: Eukaryota > Metazoa > Chordata > Actinopteri > Salmoniformes > Salmonidae > Coregonus > Coregonus sp. 'balchen'. Next base: position 3,696,199 of record LR778269.1, read on the forward strand.
TGTGTTATTAACGTTATCGACCCAGTGTGATGTTGTTGTTGTTTTAATGTGGAAGTAATTACGCCCTCCCTCTCTCTTTTCACTGGGAGGAGAACTAGATTAAACAATGGTAAAGCATACGAGGCTTACTACTAGCCAGTAAGGGTTGGGCTGGGGGGGCTGGGGGTTCTCATGATGAGGAGAGGTTGAGGTTTGGTTTCGGTTCCTGCTTAATCTGTAATTCCCTGGTTTGTCAAAGAGAGTATGATGTGTTATGTTTAGGGTCGGGAGTTTCTCTGTAGCCTATTGTGTTTAGGGCACAGGAGGTTGGTGGCACCTTAATTGGGGAGGACAGGTTCGTGGTAACGGCTGGAGCGGAGTCGGTTGAAAGGTATCAAATACATCAAACACATGGTTTCCATTTCTCCGTTCCAGCCATTATTATGAGCCGTCCTCCCCTCAGCAGCCTCCACTGGTTTAGGGCCAGGAGTTTCTCTGTAGCCTATTGTGTTTAGGGCCAGGAGTTTGATGTTTAGGGCTGATCACGTAATACAGGTAGTTGAATGAAGAGGAACCTTGCCTGAGACCTGAAGACTTCTGGACACTCTTCAAGCTAATGCTTAAGCTTCAGCTCAGCGGTCTAACGGTCTTGTCGGCATCATGCAGGACACCCGGGTTCGAACCCAATGGGTCAGTGCAGATATTGCAGGCTATAGTTTCTGAAGAATCTTTGAGATTCATGCAATTGATGCATCACCATCCACTCCTTCTTCGTGCCATTCTATCTGGTTTGTCCAGATATATGTGTTGTGCTATTATTAGTCCTGCTTCCCCCCATGAAGAAGGAGCGAGAGAGAGACAGTTTGTAGGGTGCTGTTACGGTATCACGTTTCATGTAGCCTACGGTGGTAACAGGACTCAGGTCTCGCTGCTACTACAGCGTTGCTGTGGAGAGGGGAAGGGGAAGACAACATGCAGAGGGGCGAAGTCCCAAATGGTGCCCTGTGGACCCTGGTCTAAAGTAGTGCACTACGTAGGGAATAGGGTGCCATTCTCTGGTCTAAAGTAGTTCACTATATAGGGAATAGGGTGCCATTCTCTGGTCTAAAGTAGTGCACTATATAGGGAATAGGGTGCCATTCTCTGGTCTAAAGTAGTGCACTACATAGGGAATAGGGTGCCATTCTCTGGTCTAAAGTAGTGCACTACATAGGGAATAGGGTGCCATTCTCTGGTCTAAAGTAGTGCACTACATAGGAAATAGGGTGCCATTCTCTGGTCTAAAGTAGTGCACTACATAGGAAATAGGGTGCCATTCTCTGGTCTAAAGTAGTGCACTACATAGGGAATAGGGTGCCATTTGGGGCGCAGTCATGTCGGACCTCAAAAGTGGTCTCATGTCGAGATTAGTCCATCTCGTCCCATGCCATCTGTTGGTTAGATCCAGCTTCAATCCCAAATGATAATAGCCACCATCTATCATCAATGGTGTAATAAGCTGCTCTGCATGCCCTTTTTACATCTAAAATTGAAGTCTCAGACAGAAATTCATTATTTAAGTAATAATTAGTGCCATACAGAGTTAAGTCATAATCCACAACAGAATGGTGACTGGTTGGTAGATAAGCCCTGTCCATTGGGAAATGGGAAACCCCCATGTTGGCGTCATGCCTTCTATTTCTCCAAGAGATACCACGGCGTTGGGGTTTTAAGGTTCGGGTTAGTGGTTTTAATGCACCATACTTCCAACCTTTCTAGTATGTCTGGCCAGACAGTCACTGGGAGGGCTAGTAGAGTTTAGCCGTCTCCCTGTAGAGTTAGTGGTATAATATCCCTCATTTCAAAACCACCAAACTTCTGTCCTTCCCAGTACAGCTAGCTAGCTTCCCTCTGTACTGATCTATACATGGCCACACCCTCTCTCTAGCTACGGCTAGCAGGCTGGGTCACACCCTCTCTCTAGCTACGGCTAGCAGGCTGGGTCACACCCTCTCTCTAGCTACGGCTAGCACGCTGGGTCACACCCTCTCTCTAGCTACGGCTAGCAGGCTGGGACACACCCTCTCTCTAGCTACGGCTAGCAGGCTGGGTCACACCCTCTCTCTAGCTACGGCTAGCATGCTGGGTCACACCCTCTCTCTAGCTACGGCTAGCAGGCTGGGTCACACCCTCTCTCTAGCTACGGCTAGCAGGCTGGGTCACACCCTCTCTCTAGCTACGGCTAGCAGGCTGGGTCACACCCTCTCTCTAGCTACGGCTAGCATGCTGGGTCACACCCTCTCTCTAGCTACGGCTAGCAGGCTGGGTCACACCCTCTCTCTAGCTACGGCTAGCAGGCTGGGTCACACCCTCTCTCTAGCTACGGCTAGCAGGCTGGGTCACACCCTCTCTCTAGCTACGGCTAGCAGGCTGGGTCACACCCTCTCTCTAGCTACGGCTAGCAGGCTGGGTCACACCCTCTCTCTAGCTACGGCTAGCAGGCTGGGTCACACCCTCTCTCTAGCTACGGCTAGCAGGCTGGGTCACACCCTCTCTCTAGCTACGGCTAGCAGGCTGGGTCACACCCTCTCTCTAGCTACGGCTAGCAGGCTGGGTCACACCCTCTCTCTAGCTACGGCTAGCAGGCTGGGACACACCCTCTCTCTAGCTACGGCTAGCAGGCTGGGACACACCCTCTCTCTAGCTACGGCTAGCAGGCTGGGTCACACCCTCTCTCTAGCTACGGCTAGCAGGCTGGGTCACACCCTCTCTCTAGCTACGGCTAGCAGGCTGGGTCACACCCTCTCTCTAGCTACGGCTAGCAGGCTGGGACACACCCTCTCTCTAGCTACGGCTAGCAGGCTGGGTCACACCCTCTCTCTAGCTACGGCTAGCAGGCTGGGACACACCCTCTCTCTAGCTACGGCTAGCAGGCTGGGTCACACCCTCTCTCTAGCTACGGCTAGCACGCTGGGTCACACCCTCTCTCTAGCTACGGCTAGCACGCTGGGTCACACCCTCTCTCTAGCTACGGCTAGCAGGCTGGGTCACACCCTCTCTCTAGCTACGGCTAGCAGGCTGGGTCACACCCTCTCTCTAGCTACGGCTAGCACGCTGGGTCACACCCTCTCTCTAGCTACGGCTAGCAGGCTGGGTCACACCCTCTCTCTAGCTACGGCTAGCAGGCTGGGTCACACCCTCTCTCTAGCTACGGCTAGCAGGCTGGGTCACACCCTCTCTCTAGCTACGGCTAGCAGGCTGGGTCACACCCTCTCTCTAGCT
>LR778269.1:3704438-3737137 GCA_902810595.1 Coregonus sp. 'balchen'
TGGACTCCAAGGCCAACCAATCAATCACTCCGATCTTAATTCCATGTCACGGTCGTTGAGAGAAGGGTCAGACCAAGGTGCAGCGTGGTATGCGAACATGTTTATTAAATCAAATAAACATTAAAACAAAACAAGCAACGACGTAACATGACGTCCTCAGGCTAAACGCATACAAGCCTCTACACGGAACAAGATCCCACAATTAAGGTGGGCAAACAGGCTACTTAAGTATGATCCCCAATCAGAGACAACGAGCGACAGCTGCCTCTGATTGGGAATCACACCCGGCCAAACATAGAAATACACTACCTAGATCACAAACATAGAATCTCTAGCATAGAATGTCACGCCCTGACCAGACCAACTAAAGACAACAGACCTCTCAAAGTCAGGGTGTGACACTCCAACCCTCAGATGTCCACAGACTAACCCATCTTTCCCAGTACACTACTGTTTTACTTTTACTATTTCCTTTTGCAATACATCCTTCTATTTTATTGTGATGTCTTACGAGGGTCTTGAACCTCTCTATTTGTACAAATTCTAGCGAGATTGCCCTAAAAATAAATACTAACTAAGAGTACTAAGATATTTCCCATTGATTGATAATGGTTCTTCAGATCTCCTAACAGTACTGTTTTTTTTTATTTTTTGGGGGGGGTAGATCAGCTTAATATTGCAGATAGATTGTAACTTCCATCAATAATGTAATTGTCTGCATCACTTTCAATATACACATATATACACATGTACACACACACATACATACACACACACATACATACATAACAGTACTGTTTGTAGGTCCATCTGAACACAGACATTATGACTTAACAACCACTCCTAAACCTGACTCCAAAAGCTAGTGATGAACGACAGTACCAAAATAGATTATCCATTGCTTCTGTTTCCTTGTGGCAGAGTCTGCACAGGGCTGACTGTTCAATGCCCCGTATATTGAGCATTATTTTTGTTTACGAGAATTGTATATAATAGTTTAACTTGAAATGAACAGATTGATGCGTCAATTGTTGTTTTGCATATCAGTTCGTTATCTCCTGAGTGGCGCAGTGGTCTAAGGCACTGCATCGCAGTGCTAGCTGTGCCACTAGAGATCCTGGTTCGAATCCAGGCTCTGTCGTAGCCGGCCGGTGACCGGGAGACCCATGGGGCGGCGCACAATTGGTCCAGGGTAGGGGAGGGATTGGCCGGCAGTGATGTAGCTCAGTTGGTAGAGTATGGCGTTTGCAACGCCAGGGTTGTGGGTTTGTTTCCCACGGGGGGGGCCAGTATGAAAAATAAAATAATGTATGCACTCACTAACTGTAAGTCGCTCTGGATAAGAGCGTCTGCTAAATGACTTAAATGTAAATGAACCTGATGTTGGGACATCAACATACATATATACTAGTCATTTTAAGCCATGCATGGTTTTTCATTGGAGGCAGACAAACCAATTATTTTGTATTGAGCATACATCTCCATACACCTTTGTTAATTGGCTTGTGTAACATAATGTTACAGTCCCTATTTACAGTGTCATTCATAAACATGAAACCTTCCTTATAATTTTGTATGAAGAAAACTAGTCTTTCCTCTATCAGTACATTGGAGTTATTATTTGCTGTAATATTTGTTCTGCCTTTTCTGGAGGATGAAATTGGAATTGTAACCATCTCTGAATGGTTTCATTTAAAAAAGGACGATACTTCCATTGACGATACTTCCAGGGATGCATTGTCAATCCACCGGAAATGGTTGGTTTTAATCTGTATAACGGCAAAAAAGCCCCCTTTTGAACATAGGATGTGCCTCTTTTAGTAGCCTTCTGGAAAACCAGTTTGGATTTAGATATAATTTTGGTATAAAGGAGGCTTTAAGAGAGAGGTTTGAATGAGTCATAAACAGATCTAGACTCATTGTATCGAAGGCTTTCTCAAAATCTGTTTTAAAGATTATACAGTTTTCATAGTTTTCAATTATTTATATTAGTTGTCTAATGTTGTCTCCAATATATCTTCATTTTAAGAATCCTGTCTGATTGTGATTAATAATGCCTGGTAGGACCTTTTTAATTCTACATTTTGCCAATATTTCTGTGTCGCAACATGTGAAGGGTGAGGTGCCTCCCATTTTTTAACGATACTGGGTCTTTGCCCCCCCTGGCTCCTGCTTCAGTAGGAGAGAGTTCAGTCCCTCTTTTCGTGTGTCTGACAGTTTGCCATTTCTAGTAATTAAAACATGATATTAATATATATATATTCAGTAGTTCATAAAAAGTTTGATATCTCTATTCAATAGGTCGTTATCAATAAAACTTCACAATACGGTCGATTTGTCTGCTGGGGGACAAGGAAACCCCAAGCTCCAGTAAAACCATTAACAACTATGTGCCATTTTCAAGGGATTGTTAAATAAATGTTATAACTATTTGGTTATAATATTATCACCTCTTGAAGAGCATAGTCAGAACTACACATTTCAGATTATTCCACATTTAGCTCTATCATCAGAGTTATACAGCAAGTAACTGCATGCTTTTCATGATCAGTAAACATAAATTAATCATGTATTTTCAGATACGTGAGAGTAGCCTATCCATTTGGCATGTAGCTAGCTAGCTAGCTAGCTAAGAAAACAATGTGTAATTTAGCTTGCTTCATCAGAGATTAGGCTTTTGGAAAGAGCTTGACATCAGCAAGTCCTCGTCCTGGTAGAGTTGTCGGTCGGACTTCTGTTATCACCACTATAGATGGCAAGCCATCTAGTTTATCCCCTGAAAGTTAGCTTGTTAACTAGCCATATTGTCTTGATCTGTTATTAGCTAGATAGCCAATTTGACGTGATCCTTCAATTAATGTAGCCTATCACGTCTGTCAGCAGGAATTATGATTTAACACTGTTAAAAACAATGTTGAAAAGGGGATGCTAGCTAACTTCGCTCTTATGGGACCAGAGGCTGTCATAACCTGCTGGGGCAATTCGTTTTTTTTTTCTCTCCAACGATTTACCACTTTCCAGAATTTAGATGTATTTCCACCACTCTCAGCTCGTTAGCAAAGATTCCATTGGATGTATACTTATAAGGTACATTTGTCTGAATTATATACAAAATATTAGATTTTTCCAGGTGTTTTAAGTTGGGGCAGGTTGGTTTAGCTATCAGTTGAGTTAAATTTAGCTCAGTACAAATATATTTCAGTCTATCTGATAGTGGCGTCAACCAATCCAGGTTAAGAACAAATCAAATCAAATTTAAATCTGTCACATACACATATTTAGCAGATTGCGGGTGTAGTGAAATGCTTCCTAGCTCCAACAGTGCAGTAGTATCTAACAATTCACAACAATACACACAAATCTAAAAGTAAAAGAATGGAATTAAGAAATATATAAATAATAGGACGAGCAATGTCGGAGTGGCATTGACTAAAATACAGTAGTATAGAATACAGTATATACAGTGGGGAGAACAAGTATTTGATACACTGCCGATTTTGCAGGTTTTCCTACTTACAAAGCATGTAGAGGTCTGTAATCTTTGTCATAGGTACACTTCAACTGTGAGAGATATTGTTATGATTTTTAAGTAATTAATTTGCATTTATTGCATGACATAAGTATTTGATACATCAGAAAAGCAGAATTTAATATTTGGTACAGAAACCTTTGTTTGCAATTACAGAGATCATACGTTTCCTGTAGGTCTTGACCAGGTTTGCACACACTGCAGCAGGGATTTTGGCCCACTCCTCCATACAGACCTTCTCCAGATCCTTCAGGTTTCGGGGCTGTCGCTGGGCAATACAGACTTTTAGCTCCCTCCAAAGATTTTTTATTGGGTTCAGGTCTGGAGACTGGCTAGGCCACTCCAGGACCTTGAGATGCTTCTTACGGAGCCACTCCTAGGTTGCTCTGGCTGTGTGTTTTAGGTCGTTGTCATGCTGGAAGACCCAGCCACGACCCATCTTCAATGCTCTTACTGAGGGAAGGAGGTTGTTGGCCAAGATCTCGCGATACATGGCCCCATCCATCCTCCCCTCAATACGGTGCAGTCGTCCTGTCCCCTTTGCAGAAAAGCATCCCCAAAGGATTATTTTTCCACCTCCATGCTTCACGGTTGGGATGGTGTTCTTGGGGTTGTACTTATCCTTCTTCCGCCTCCAAACACGGCGAGTGGAGTTTAGACCAAAAAGCTCTATTTTTCTCATCAGACCACATGACCTTCTCCCATTCCTCCTCTGGATCATCCAGATGGTCATTGGCAAACTTCAGACGGGCCTGGACATGCGCTGGCTTGAGCAGGGGGACCTTGCGTGCGCTGCAGGATTTTAATCCATGACGGCGTAGTGTGTTACTAATGGTTTTCTTTGAGACTGTGGTCCCAGCTCTCTTCAGGTCATTGACCAGGTCCTGCCGTGTAGTTATGGGCTGATCCCTCACCTTCCTCATGATCATTGATGCCCCACGAGGTGAGATCTTGCATGGAGCCCCAGACCGAGGTTGATTGACCGTCATCTTGAACTTCCATTTTCTAATAATTGCGCCAACAGTTGTTGCCTTCTCACCAAGCTGCTTGCCTATTGTCCTGTAGCCCATCCCAGCCTTGTGCAGGTGTACAATTTTATCCCTGATGTCCTTACACAGCTCTCTGGTCTTGGCCATTGTGGAGAGGTTGGAGTCTGTTTGATTGAGTGTGTGGATAGGTGTCTTTTATACAGGTAACGAGTTCAAACAGGTGCAGTTAATACAGGTAATGAGTGGAGAACAGGAGGGCTTCTTAAATAAAAACTAACAGGTCTGTGAGAGCCGGAATTCTTACTGGTTGGTAGGTGATCAAATACTTATGTCATGCAATAAAATGCAAATTAATTACTTAAAAATCATAAAATGTGATTTTTTTGGATTTTTGTTTTAGATTACGTCTCTCACAGTTGAAGTGTACCTATGATAAAAATTACAGACCTCTACATGCTTTGTAAGTAGGAAAACCTGCAAAATCGGCAGTGTATCAAATACTTGTTCTCCCCACTGTCTCCTCTCCTCTCTCTCTAGCTACTGTCTGTATTCTCTCTTGTGATAATGTAATAATAACATTGTCCTTCCTTCCTCTTCTCCATCACTCTCTCTCTCTCTCTCTCTGTCTCTCTCTCTCTGTCTCTCTCTCTCTCTCTCTCTCTCTCTCTCTCTCTCTCTCTCTCTCTCTGTCTCTCTCTCTTTATCTGTCTCACTCTCTCTCTCTCTCTCTCTCTCTCTCTCTCTCTCTCTCTCTCTCTCTCTCTCTCTCTCTCTCTCTCTCTCTCTCCCTCTCTCTCTCTCTCTCTCTCTCTCTCTCTCTCTCTGTCTCTCTGTCTCTCTGTCTGTGTAGCTTGATGACTGTGCATTGCAGCTGTCCCATAATGGAACCTACCTGGACCTGGAGTCTTCTCTGTCTGAACAGAGGGACGAGCTGGAGGGCTTCCAGGAGAACGCAGCAGGGTAACAATATCTTAATGTCTTTCTGTCTGTCTGTCTGTCTGTCTGTCTGTCTGTCTGTCTGTCTGTCTGTCTGTCTGTCTGTCTGTCTGTCTGTGTCTGTCTGTCTGTCTGTCTGTCTGTCTGTCTGTCTGTCTGTCTGTCTGTCTGTCTGTCTGTCTGTCTGTCTGTCTGTCTGTCTGTCTGTCTGTCTGTCTGTCTGTCTGTCTGTCTGTCTGTCTGTCTGTCTGTCGAGCTTCCAGGAGGACCTACCTCACTGTGTCTTCATCTATCCCTTGTCTTTCCTCCTCTCTTTCCTGTTGAGATTTCTTTAGTTGAGCAGTAGCAAACAAAAAGTAAAAAATCCCGATGGACACCTGTCTGATTGGCTCCTGTCTGATTGGCTCCTGTCTGATTGGCTCCTGTCTGATTGGCTCCTGTCTGAGTGGACTGATCCATTGTGGAGGCCGCACAGTCCATCAGTCTAAATCATTTGCCACTAAAATTGTACAGTTGAAGTCGGAAGTTTACATACACCTTCGCCAAATACATTTAAACTCAGTTTTTCACAATTCCTGACATTTAATCCTAGTAAAAATTCCCTGTCTTAGGTCAGTTAGGATCACCACTTTATTTTAAGAATGTGAAATGTCAGAATAATAGTAGAGATAATTATTTATTTCAGCTTTTATTTCTTTCATCACATTCCCAGTGGGTCAGAAGTTTACATACACTCCATTAGTATTTGGTAGCATTGCCTTTAAATTGTTTAACTTGGGTCAAACATTTCGGGTAGCCTTCCACAAGCTTCCCACAATAAGTTGGGTGAATTTTGGCCCATTCCTCCTGACAGAGCTGGTGTAACTGAGTCAGGTTTGTAGGCCTCCTTGCTCGCACACACTTTTTCAGTTCTGCCCACAAATTTTCTACAGGATTGAGGTCAGGGCTTTGTGATGGCCACTCCAATACCTTGACTTTGTTGTCCTTAAGCCATTTTGCAACAACTTTGGAAGTATGCTTAGGGTCATTGTCCATTTGGAAGACCCATTTGTGACCAAGCTTTAAATTCCTGACTGATGTCTTGAGATGTTGCTTCAATATATCCACATAATTTTCCTTCCTCATGATGCCATCTATTTTGTGAAGTGCACCAGTCCCTCCTGCAGCAAAGCACCCCCACAGCATGATGCTGCCACCCCCATGCTTCACAGTTGGTATGGTGTTCTTCAGCTTGCAAGCAGCCCCCTTTTTCCTCCAAACATAATTATGGTAATTATGGCCAAACAGTTCTATTTTTGTTTCATCAGACCAGAGGACATTTCTCCAAAAAGTTAGATCTTTGTCCCCATGTGCAGTTGCAAACCGTAGTCTGGATTTTTTATGGCGGTTTTGGAGCAGTGGCTTCTTCCTTGCTGAGAGGACTTTCAGGTTATGTCGATATAGGACTCGTTTTTACATTTACATTTCAGTCATTTAGCAGACGCTCTTATCCAGAGCGACTTACATGAGCAATTAGGGTTAAGTGCCTTGCTTAAGGGCACATCGACAGATTTTTCACCTAGTCAGCTCGGGGATTAGAACCAGCAACCTTTCGGTTACTGGCACAACGCTCTTACCCACTAAGCTATCTGCCGCCCTTTTACTGTGGATATAGATACTTTTGTACCTGTTTCCTCCAGCATCTTCACAAAGTCCTTTGCTGTTGTTCTGGGATTGATTTGCACTTTTCGCACCAAAGTACGTTCATCTCTAGGAGACAGAATGCGTCTCCTTCCTGAGCGGTATGACGGCTGCGTGGTCCCATGGTGTTTATATTTGCATACTATTGTTTGTACAGATGAACGTGGTACCTTCAGGCGTTTGGAAATTGCTCCCAAGGATGAACCAGACTGGTTGAGGTCTACCATTTTTTTTCTGAGGTCTTGGCTGATTTCTTTTGATTTTCCCATGATGTCAAGCAAAGAGGCACTGAGTTTGAAGGTAGGCCTTGAAATACATCCACAGGTACACCTCCAATTGACTCAAATGATGTCAATTAGCCTATCAGAAGCTTTTAAATCCATGACATCATTTTCTTAAATTTTCCAAGCTGTTTAAAGGCACAGTCAACTTAGTGTATGTAAACTTATGCCCCACTGGAATTGTGATACAGTGAATTATAAGTGAAATAATCTGTCTGTAAACAATTGTTGGAAAAATTACTTGTGTCATGCACAAAGTAGATGTCCTAACCGTGTTCTCTTGTGTGTCCATGTAAATAGCCAGTTTTTTGTAATTTGTTTTTGTATTTTACGTATAAATTTCCCTATCACACTTTTCATCCTTCTACTAAATATACTTTCCTGCAACCCGCCTCACTCAATGTGGAACGGATTCTATTATTTACTCACCTTTATCTAGAATCTCCAGTTGAAACTAGCCAGCCAGCTAACTAGCTAACTAGCTACTTGCTATTAGCCGCCGTTAGCGGTTTTCACCCAGAACATCGGATTTTCTGCCGGAATAACTGAATCACTGGACCATAACACCGGATCTAGCTAGCCACAACCGAATGGATGTCGAATGGATGTTGCTGTAGGCTAATCACCACTGCCCCCGTAGCACCAGTTAGCCTTGAGCCTTGAGCTAGTCCCGGCTATCTACCTCTCTGTCTACCGGACGGGAGTAGCCAGCTAACCAGCTAACTAGCTACTTGCTATTAGCCACCGTTAGCGGCTTTTCTCCATTGTCCGTGGCCTGCACTACCTACCAGCCAGCTCCAGCCTGGACTATTATCGGCCAGTCTGCACAGCGAGTTATCGACTTATAAATTTCCCTATCACACTTTTCATCCTTCTACTAAATATACTTTCCTGCAACCCGCCTCACTCAATGTGGAACGGATTCTATTATTTACTCACCTTTATCTAGAATCTCCAGTTGAAACTAGCCAGCCAGCTAACTAGCTAACTAGCTACTTGCTATTAGCCGCCGTTAGCGGTTTTCACCCAGAACATCGGATTTTCTGCCGGAATCACTGAATCACTGGACCATTAACACTGGATAATCGCAACTAGCTAGCTGCAACCAAATGAACGTCGTTGTTGGCTAATCAGCCTTGAGCTAGCCTTGAGTCAGGCACATCTCCCGGCTATCTACCTCTCGGTCAACCGGATGGGACCTCCTAGAGTCGACACGGAGCCCTGCCGATCCATCACGACTGGTCTGCCGACGTAATCGTCTGTGGTTTCAACAGGCTTCCCGTTGCGTCAACCACGAAGATCCATCTGCTAGCCCCGGCCCGCTAGCACACGCAAACTACAACCGTGCTTCCTGCTCGCTGTGCTGAAGCACCAATTTGAACTGCTTTCGGGCTCACATATTGCTGTTCACTGGACCTTATGATCACTCAGCTGCACAGCTGATGCCTGCTGGACTGTTCCTTTACACGGTACCCTGTCCTGTTTATTCTGTTTAGCCTCAGCCCAAACTTTATCGCCATTACCAGTTGTTGTCTTAGCTCTCTCTAATAACACCTGTGATTGCTTTATGCCTCTCTCCCATGTCAATATGCCTTGCCTATTGCTGTTCCAGTTAGTTCTTATTATACAATTTCACTGTAGAACCCCAAGTCCCTCTCAAACTGCCTTAAATAGTTCCTTTGTTCCACCCCCCCATACACGCCGAGACCGGCTCAATCGGTGCCTCCAGTGATGCTATCTCTTTCATTGTTACCCAACGCTTAGGTTTACCTCCACTGTACTCATATCCTTCCATATCCTTGTCTGTACATAATGCCCTGAATCTTTTCTACAACGCCCGGAAATCTGCCCCCTCTATTCTCTGTACCCAACGCACTAGAAGACCAGTTCTTAAAGCCTTTAGCCGTATCCTTATTCTAGTCCTCCTCTGTTCCTCTGGTGATGTAGAGGCTAACCCAGGCCCTGCAGCCCCCAATATCACTCCCCAGGAGCTATCATTTGTTGACTTCTGTAACCGTAAAAGCCTTGCTTTTCTGCACGTTAATATCAGAAGCCTCCTTCCTAAGTTTGAGTTATTCACTGCGTTAGCACACTCCGCCAACCCTGATGTTCTAGCAGTGTCTGAATCCTGGCTTAGGAAGGCCACCAAAAATTCTGAAATTTCCATCCCCAACTACAACATTTTCCGTCTAGATAGAACTGCCAAAGGGGGTGGAGTTGCAATCTACTGTAGAGATAGCCTGCAGAGCTCTATCATACTATCCAGGTCTGTGCCCAAACAGTTTGAGCTTCTACTTCTAAAAATCCACCTTTCCAGAAATAAGTCTCTTACTGTTGCCGCTTGCTACAGACCCCCCTCAGCCCCCAGCTGTGCCCTGGACACCATATGTGAATTGATTGCCCCCCATTTATCCTCAGAGTTCGTACTGCTTGGTGACCTAAATTGGGATATGCTTAACACCCCGGCCGTCCTACAATCTAAACTAGATGCCCTCAATCTCACACAAATTATCAACGAACCTACCAGGTACAACCCTAAATCCGTAAACATGGGTACCCTCATAGATATCATCCTGACTAATTTACCCTCTAAATACACCTCCGCTGTCTTCAACCAGGATCTCAGCGATCACTGCCTTATTGCCTGCGTCGGTAACGGGTCCGCGGTCAAACGACCACCCCTCATCACTGTCAAACGCTCCCTAAAACACTTAAGCGAGCAGGCCTTCCTAATTGACCTGGCCCAGGTATCCTGGATGGATATAGATCTCATTCCGTCAGTAGAGGATGCCTGGTTGTTCTTTAAAAGTAATTTCCTCTCAATCTTAAATAAACATGCCCCATTCAAAAAATACAGAACTAAGAACAGATATAGCCCCTGGTTCTCCTCAGACTTGACTGCCCTTGACCAGCACAAAAACATAATGTGGCGTACTGCATTAGCATCAAATAGCCCCCGCAATATGCAACTTTTCAGGGAAGTTAGGAACCAATATACACAAGCAGTTAGGAAAGCAAAGGATAACTTTTTCAAACAGAAATGTGCATCCTGTAGCACTAACTCCAAAAAGTTTGGGACACTTTAAAGTCCATGGAGAATAAGAGCACTTCCTCCCAGCTGCCCACTGCACTGAGGCTAGGAAACACTATCACCACCGATAAATCTACAATAATCAAGAATTTCAACAAGCATTTTGCTACGGCTGGCCATGTTTTCCACCTGGCTACCCCTACCCCGGCCACCAGCTCTGCACCCTCCACTGCAACTTGCCCATGCCCTGCTTCTCCTTCACACAAATTCAGACAGCTGATGTTCTGAAAGAGCTGCAAAATCTGAACCCCTACAAATCATCTGGGCTAGACAATCTGGACCCTTTCTTTCTAAAACTAGCCGCCAAAATTGTCGCAACCCCTATTACTAGCCTGTTCAACCTCTCTTTCGTAACGTCTGAGATCCCCAGAGATTGGAAAGCTGCCGCTGTCATTCCCCCTCTTCAAAGGGGGTGACACTCTAGATCCAAACTGTTACAGACCTATATCCATCCTGCCCTGCCTTTCGAAAGTTTTTGAAAGCCAAGTTAACAAACAGATCACCGACCATTAAATAAATAGCCTTGGTTTCTCTAATGACTGCCTCGCCTGGTTCACCAACTACTTCTCAGATAGAGTTCAATGTGTCAAATCGGAGGGCCTGTTGTCTGGACCTATGGCAGTCTCTATGGGGCTGCCACAGGGTTCAATTCATGGGCCGACTCTTTTCTCTGTGTATATCAATGATGTCGCTCTTGCTGCTGGTGACTCTCAGATCCACCTCTATGCAGACGACACCATTTTGTATACATCTGGCCCTTCATTGGACACTGTGTTAACAAACCTCCAAACGAGCTTCAATGCCATACAACACTCCTTCAGTAGCCTCCAACTGCTCTTAAACACTAGTAAAACTAAATGCATGCTCTTCAATCGAACGCTGCTGGCACCCGCCCACCCGACTAGAATCACTACTCTCGACGGGTCTGACCTAGAGTATGTGGACAACTACAAATACCTAGGTGTCTGGTTAGACTGTAAACTCTCCTTCCAGACTCACATTAAGAATCTCCAATCCAAAGTTAAATCTAGAATCGGCTTCCTATTTCGCAACAAAGCCTCCTTCACTCATGCTGCCAAACATGCCCTCGTAAAATTGACTATCCTACCGATCCTTGACTTCGGCGATGTCATTTACAAAATAGCTTCCAACACTCTACTCAGCAAATTGGATGTAGTCTATCACAGTGCCATCTGTTTTGTCACCAAAGCCCCTTATACTACCCACCACTGTGACCTGTACGCTCTTGTTGGCTGGTCCTCACTACATATTCGTTGCCAAACTCACTGGCTCCAGGCCATCTATAAATCACTGCTAGGCAAATCCCCGCCTTATCTTAGCTCATTGGTCACCATAGCAGCACCCACCCGTAGTCTGCGCTCCAGCAGGTATATCTCACTGGTCATTCCCAAAGCCAACACCTCCTTTGGCCGCCATTCCTTCCAGTTCTCTGCTGCGAATGACTGGAAAGAATTGCAAAAATCTCTGAAGCTGGAGACTCTTATCTCCCTCACTAACTTTAAGCCTGTACACAGCCCATCTGAAATTAGCCCACCCAACTACCTCATCCCCATATTGTTATTTATTTTGCACATTTGCACCCCAGTATCTCTATTTTCACATAATCTCTTGCACATCTATCATTCCAGTTTTAATACTAATTGTAATTATTTTATACTATAGCCTATTTATTGCCTTACCTCCATAACTTGCTACATTTGCACACACTGTATATATATTTTCTGTTGTATTTTTGACTTTATGTTTTGTTTTACCCCATATGTAACTCTCTGTTGTTGTTTTTATCGCACTGCTTTGCTTTATCTTGGCCAGGTCGCAGTTGTAAATGAGAACTTGTTCTCAACTGGCTTACCTGGTTAAATAAAGTTGAAATAAAATAAAAAATAAATAAAAACATGCTTATGATTTAATTCCTGTACTGTTTGTAACCACCCTGGTAGGTTGACTGATAACCTGAACCAGGTTGCAGGCACTGGTTACAGTTTGAAGCGTTCTCTTGAGTGGGCAGCCTGATGAAAGCCAGTCAATATTTAAATCACCCAGAAAGTATACCTCTCTATTGATATCGCATAGCCCCTGATGTAATGTACATTTGCTGAAGCATTTTGACAACTCTGCATCACAATGGTAGGGATTAACTGAGCTGGGCTTGGGTCATTGCTAAGTTATTGTCTCAACGCAGCCTTATAATGCTGTGAAAGGAACCCAAATGATTTGGGTGGATCCCATCCTCCTTATAAAACATGGTTTGTTTCCAAAATATATCGTAATTGTCAACAAAAGTTACACCCATTGAGCTGCAATAATCACGTAGCCAGTTGTGAAGAGCAATAATCCTGCTAAAGCATTTAATGCCACGATTCAGAGAGGGCACAGGGCCAGATATTATGGGTTTTTTGTTAGTGTCTAGCAGAGAGTCAATCAGCTCTTTAAAAATCCAGTTTCAACTGTTCAGAGCTGCCTTTCATAAAGTCATTAAAAACCCACATGGACTACGATCCAACAAGCGCGAACGCCGTCTAGCCACCGGCGTAGAAAATGTAAATATTTCCCCAGTGTCTAACGTAGGCTGGCGACCTGCATGATCAAGGAAGCCACCTCAAGTATATAATCCTCGGCAAGTAAACAATTGCCACATTGGAACTCTGAGTGATCCGGTTTGTCCCGAAACAAAGCGTAATAGATACAGCTCCTACAGCTCTGGAACTGTTCATTTAGTTCTCCAGACAAAGAGGGCTCCGTTGGAAAACTCATCTGGTACCAACTTCGTTAGCTTGATGGCTAGCAGTTTAACCTGTCTCTTAAGTGGGATTCCGGGACAAGAAATAGCGGTCCTAGCTGTTAAAAGCTAACCGCGTTGTGGAATCCACGCAAAAACAAGTTCTGTATTCGTATTCATGAAAAGCGTTTGTTTAAAAAAAATCAAAAATTATAAACCGAGTGTTTTCCAGCATACAAAGTTCAGCTGTGCTGTTCGAAAAGACTGCCTGACATTTCAGATAGGAGAGTTTATCAATGTTTGATTTGTTTTCAAATTATTTTGCTTTGTGGGTCTTTGTGATCTGTGGGAAATATGTGTCTCTAATATGATCATACATTTGGCAGGAGTTTAGGAAGTGCAGCTCAGTTTCCACCTCATTTTGTGGGCAGTGTGCACATAGCCTGTCTTCTCTTGAGAGCCAGGTCTGCCTACTGCGGCCTTTCTCAATAGCAAGGCGATGCTCACTGAGTCTGTACATAGTCAAAGCTTTCCTTAAGTTTGGGTCAGTCACAGTAGTCAGGTATTCTGCCACTGTGTACTCTCTGTTTAGGGCCAAATAGCATTCTAGTTTGCTCTGTTTTTTTTGTAAATTCTTTCCAATGTGTCAAGTAATTATCTTTTTGTTTTCTCATGATTTGGTTGGGTGTAATTGTGTCGCTGTCCTGGGGCTCTGTGGGGTCTGTTTGTGTTTGTGAACAGAGCCCCAGGACCAGCTTGCTTAGGGGACTCTTCTCCAGGTATATTTTTCTGTAGGGGATGGCTTTGTTATGGAAGGTTAATTTGTATTTGTGGTTCTGGTTCTGGCAACTGGACCTTTTTTGGAACACCATTAGTAGGGTGAGGCCAGGTGCTGCAGACGGTTCTAGTGCCCTCGCCAATTCGTTGATATACAGTACATGTGTACAGAGCACCAGGACCCCAGCCCTCTTCTCCAGGTTCATCTCTGTGTAGGTGATGGCTTTGTTATGGAATGTGTGGGCATCGCTTCTTTTTAGGTGGTTGTTGAATTTGGGTGTTTGTCCCATTTTGTGAATTCTTGGTTGGCGAATGGACCCCAGACCTTACAACCATAGAGAGCAATGGGCTCTATAACTGATTGGGATGTCGAGTTTTATGTTCCTTTTGATGGCAAACTAAGGCTATTATTGCCTTGTCTCTTAGAATTGTGGTCCTCTGTAGCTCAGCTGGTAGAGCATGGCGCTAGTAACGCCAAGGTAGTGGGTTCGATCCCCGGGATCACCCCATACACAAAAATGTATGCACGCATGACTGTAAGTCGCTTTGGATAAAAGCGTCTGCGAAATGGCATGTTTTTGTTTTTTTTACATTTTAATCATTCACAGCCTTGTGGAAGTTACCTGTGATCTCTGAGTATTGCTAAATAATATCTCGATCAGAAAAGAGAGAGAAAGAAGAGAGAGGAAAAAGAGAGAGGGAAAAGAGAGATAGAGACGAGAGAAAAAGAGAGAAGAAAAAGAGCGAAGCCTTGCTCCATCTCCCTCTCTCTCTCTCTCTCTCTCTCTCTCTCTCTCTTCTCTCTCTCTCTCTCTCTCTCTCTCTCTCTCTCTCTCTCTCTCTCTCTTTCTAACTAACTTCATCTTTTTAGTGGGTGTATGACAGTGTCTGTGGGTTTGTGTGTATGTATGGATTAGCCAAAAGTCAAACATTGTGTGAACAATGAAGAAATGACCCATGATAATGAAAAAAAGGTCAAAGGACAAAGATGTCTCTCCACAACAGAGACAGAAAGATAGGTTCTCTCTCTCTCTCTCTCTCTCTCTCTCTCTCTCTCTCTCTCTCTCTCTCTTTCTATAATTTTCAGATTTTCTGCTTCTTTAAAAGTTGGAGGAATCACAGCTTGCTGGATTTAACATTTTCTGGGAAGGATGAGTTCACGGAAAGTATGAACTGTTTGGAAACGGACCTGTCCTCCCTTCTTCCGTGGCAGAGTGGAGACCTGTCCTCTCTCTCTCTCTCTCTCTCTCTCTCTCTCTCTCTCTCTCTCTCTCTCTCTCTCTCTCTCTCTCTCTCTCTCTCTCTCTCTCTCTCTCTCTTCCTCAGTATTTCCTTCTTCTTTTCTCTACGATGATATTCAAAGAGATTCATTTTAATGGCGGAAAATATCTCTGTTTTCTTGCCCTAAATGTAGAAATGACATAGGGCTGTCTTGGCAACGGTAGCATTAACAACTTCAGGACACAAGGACCATGTTGTCATGACAATCGGTTGATTGATAGAGCTGTGATGGTAGTGACATCCTGCCAATAGGACAATGACTCGCTGAGGACTCCAGGGTGTGTGTGGAGAGAGCTTGAGGACTACGTTTGAGTAAGGTGATGGACAGGTGAATGGAGTCAGGTATGTGTGTTTGTATGTTTGAGTAAGGTGATGGACAGCTGAATGGAGTCAGGTGTGTGTTTTGAAGCAGGGGGGATCTTGAGAAACCGGTTAGCTTTAAACGAACGTGTCAACCCCCTGACACACACAACTCACCCCGACCATGAAGAGGTTTCAAAGATGGACTGCAGTTGGTTAAGTCGCCACGTTCCTGGAAAAAGCTAAAACATTCTGAGGAGTTAAACATTCAATCATTTCTCTCCTCCTTTTTCTTGTCTCCTCCTCCTGTGGGTGGTGAGTGGTGTGTCTCTCCTCTCCTCCTGTGGGTGGTGAGGGGTGGTGTGTGTCTCCTCTCCTCCTGTGGGTGGTGAGGGTGGTGTGTGTCTCCTCCTCCTGTGGGTGGTGTGGGTGGTGTGTGTCTCCTCCTCCTGTGGGTGGTGAGGGGTGTGTGTCTCCTCCTCCTGTGGGTGGTGAGGGGTGGTGTGTGTCTCCTCTCCTCCTGTGGGTGGTGAGGGTGGTGTGTGTCTCCTCCCCTGTGGGTGGTGTGTGTCTCCTCCTCCTGTGGGTGGTGAGGGGTGTGTGTCTCCTCCTCCTGTGGGTGGTGTGTGTCTCCTCCTCCTGTGGGTGGTGAGGGGTGTGTCTCTCCTCTCCTCCTGTGGGTGGTGAGGGGTGTGTCTCTCCTCTCCTCCTGTGGGTGGTGAGGGGTGTGTCTCTCCTCTCCTCCTGTGGGTGGTGTGGGTGGTGTGTGTCTCCTCCTCCTGTGGGTGGTGAGTGGTGTGTGTCTCCTCCTCCTGTGGGTGGTGAGGGGTGTGTCTCTCCTCCTCCTGTGGGTGGTGTGGGTGGTGTGTGACTCCTCCTCCTGTGGGTGGTGTGGGTGGTGTGTGTCTCCTCCTCCTGTGGGTGGTGAGGGGTGTCAGGCATGTATAGACTAAACAGTGTGACTACCTCCGTCAGTTCATTAATGTGGTACTCCCAGGTCACTAGGTGACTGGTACCTATAGATCTAGATCTAATGGTAAGATCTCTTATATTGTAGAACCGGAGTTTACTGTTGGTTAGCCTGGGGAATTAGTGTAGCTACCTCACATTTGTTCTCTTGGTCTAAAAGTGTATCACTGCAAAAGTAAGGAAATTATGAACTAAAGGCTGATTGTGGAACATAGTTAACACAGTATCATTGATGATAAACCACAGCAGGATTCCAGTTGGGATGTCTATGAAGCCTGTCGGGGCAGGCGATGGGTCAGAGGTCAGGACAGCTAGACAAACAACCAGTGATGTCTGTCTCATGGTCATATCTGTTTTCTCTATATCCCAGCAGAACAGACACAGTGACAAGAGACCAGCTGTCTGCTTGTTCTGGCTTCTGGAATGTGTGTCGTCCATAGTGTTGTCCATAGTGGTGTCCGTAGTGTTGTCCGTAGTGTTATCCATAGTGGTGTCCATAGTGTGTGTTGTCCATAGTGGTGTCCATAGTGTTGTCCGTAGTGTTATCCATAGTGGTGTCCATAGTGTGTGTTGTCCATAGTGGTGTCCATAGTGTTATCCAAAGTGTGTGTTATCCATAGTGTGTGCTGTCTATAGTGTGTGTTGTCCATTGTGTTATCCATTGTGTTGTCCATAGGGTTATCCATTGTGTTATCCATAGTGTTGTCCATAGTGTTGTCTGTAGTGTTATCCATAGTGTTGTCCATAGTGTGTGTTGTCCATAGTGTTGTCCATAGTGGTATCCAAAGTGTGTGCTGTCTATAGTGTGTGTTGTCCATAGTGTTGTCCATAGTTTTGTCCATAGTGTTATCCATAGTGTTGTCCATAGTGTGTGTTGTCCATAGTGTTGTCCATAGTGGTATCCAAAGTGTGTGCTGTCTATAGTGTGTGTTGTCCATAGTGTTGTCCATAGTGTTTTCTGTAGTGTTATCCATAGTGTTGTCCATAGTGGTGTCTGTAGTGTTATCCATAGTGTTGTCCATAGTGTGTGTTGTCCATAGTGTTGTCCATAGTGGTATCCAAAGTGTGTGCTGTCTATAGTGTGTGTTGTCCATAGTGTTGTCCATAGTGTTGTCCATAGTGTTATCCATAGTTTGGCCATAGTGTTGTCCATAGTGTTATCCATAGTTTTGTCCATAGTGTGTGTTGTCCATAGTGTTATCCATAGTGTGTGTTATCCATAGTGTGTGTTGTCCATAGTGTTGTCTATTGTGTTGTCCATAGTGTTATCCATAGTGTGTGTTGTCCATAGTGTTATCCATAGTGTGTGTTGTCCATAGTGTTGTCCATAGTGTTGTCCATTGTGTTGTCCATTGTGTTATCCATAGTGTGTGTTGTCCATAGTGTTATCCATAGTGTGTGTTGTCCATAGTGTTGTCCATTGTGTTGTCCATAGTGTTATCCATAGTGTGTGTTGTCCATAGTGTTGTCCATAGTGTTGTCCATTGTGTTGTCCATAGTGTTATCCATAGTGTGTGTTGTCCATAGTGTTGTCCATAGTGTTGTCCATAGTGTTGTCCATTGTGTTGTCCATTGTGTTATCCATAGTGTGTGTTGTCCATAGTGTTATCCATAGTGTGTGTTGTCCATAGTGTTGTCCATAGTGTTATCCATAGTGTGTGTTGTCCATAGTGTTGTCCATAGTGTTGTCCATAGTGTTGTCCATAGTGTTATCCATAGTGTTTGTTGTCCATAGTGTGTGTGTATTATAAGTGATGTGTTCTTTCTACTCTGTTAGGATGCTATCTGGAAGATGCTATCTCCTAGTGGTTATCTGCTATCTGGAAGATGCTATCTCCTAGTGGTTATCTGCTATCTGGAAGATGCTATCTCCTAGTGGTTATCTGCTATCTGGAAGATGCTATCTCCTAGTGGTTATCTGCTAAAGTTAGCAGTCTATGTTCTGTACATGGTGTACAGGAGCAATCCTGACCCTGGTAACCACTTCTAAGATTGACTATTTTCAGCCTGCAGTAAGTGGGCCTACCTAGGAACAGCAGGTCGCAAGGTCACTACCAGCCCCTAATTTACATAGGATTGGTTAGTATCCACTTTCCAGGGGATCCAGTGTCATAGGATTGGTTAGTATGCAGGGGATCCAGTGTCATAGGATTGGTTAGTATGCAGTGGATCCAGTGTCATAGGATTGGTTAGTATGCAGGGGATCCAGTGTCATAGGTTTGGTTAGTATGCAGTGGATCCAGTGTCATAGGATTGGTTAGTATGCAGGAGATCCAGTGTCATAGGATTGGTTAGTATGCAGGGGATCCAGTGTCATAGGATTGGTTAGTATGCAGGGGATCCATTGTCATAGGATTGGTTAGTATGCAGGGGATCCAGTGTCATAGGATTGGTTAGTATGCAGGGGATCCAGTGTCATAGGATTGGTTAGTATGCAGGGGATCCAGTGTCATAGGATTGGTTAGTATGCAGGGGATCCAGTGTCATAGGATTGGTTAGTATGCAGGGGATCCAGTGTCATACTCAGTCAGACCTCCCCAACAACATTGGTTGTTGAGACAAAGATGGATGCACTCAGTCTTTATAGATTGATGGAGAAATTGGTCAGTGTGTGTGTGTGTGTGTGTGTGTGTGTCTGTGTGTGTGTGTGTGTGTGTGTGTGTCTATGTGTGTGTGGTATGTGTGTGTGTGTGTGGTGTGTATGGTGTGTGGTGTGTGTGTGTATGTGTATGTGTGTGTGTTGTGGTGTGTGTGTGTGTGTGGTTGTGTGTGTGTGTGTGTGTGTGGGGTTGTGGTGTGTGTGTGTGTGATGTGTATGTGTATGTGTATGTGTGGTTGTATATAGTGGGGGTGTGTGTGTGTGTGGTGTGTGTGGGTGTCGGTGTGTAGTGTGTGTGTTGGTGTTGGTTGTGTGGTGTGGTGTGTCTGTGTGTGTGTTGGTGGTGTGGTCTGTGTGTGGGATGTGTGTGGTAGTCTGTGGTCTGGTCTGTGTCTCTGTCTGTGGTTGTGGTGTTGTCTGTCCTTCCTGGGTGAGATCTGTATCAGTATGAGGGTGTTTTTTTACCGGAAGGGTGGTTTAAAAAACAGGGGGGGTGTTTTACAGAGACGAGAAGAATTGAGAAGGAGAATGCTACGGAAGTAGAGATAGCTAGTCGGTCAACGAGAGAACGAGATAGAGAGCCGTAGACGAAGAGAGAGAGGTAGAGAGAGAGAGAGAAGAGATGAGAGATATCTCGCCTACTACTCTCCTTCATTCGCATAGCTATGCTGCTATCTCTCTCTCATCGCTCTTTCTCTCTCTTCTCTCTCTCTTACTCTCTCTCTTCTCTCTCTCTATCTTTCTCTCCAGGACCAGAGGGAAGAAGCATAGTGTTGTCTTGCGGACCCAGCTGACTGTTCGAGTACACGCGTGTATCGGTAAGTACATGTTTACATACATGTTTAAGCATGTCACCCCTGGGACACACTGGACAGGAAACATGTTCCCCAAGGAACCTACAGTACATTACCCTTTTTCCATGCCTGTTCAGGTTTCCCATGTGTTTTCCATGCCTATTCAGGTTTCCCATGTGTTTTCCATGCCTGTTCAGGTTTCCCATGTGTTTTCCATGCCTGTTCAGGTTTCCCATGTGTTTTCCATGCCTGTTCAGGTTTCCCATGTGTTTTCCATGCCTGTTCAGGTTTCCCATGTGTTTTCACATGCCAGCCCTGTTCAGGTTTCCATTGTTTTCCAGCCTGTCAGGTTCCCATGTGTTTCATGGGTTGTCCATAGGGTATCATAGTGGTGGTGTGTCCAAGTGTTGTCCATAGTGTTGTCCTTGGGGGGTCCATAGTGGATCCAAGTGTGTGTTGTATAGTGTTGGCCATAGTGTTTTCCATTTAGTGTTGTCCATTGTGTTGTCCATTGTGTTATCATTAGTGTGTGTGTCCATAGTGTTATAATAGGGTGTGTTGTCCATAGTGTGTCAATAGTGTTATCCTCGGGCGTGTGTTGTCCTAGTGTTGTCCATAGTGTTGTCATAGTGTTGTCCATAGGTTACCATAGTGTTTGTTGTCCTAGGTGTGTGTATATTTAAAGTGAGGGTCTTTCTAATGCTCTGTTATGGAGTGCTATCTGGAACGATGCTATATCCTCCTAGTGGGTTATCTGTATCTGGAAGATGCTAGCTCTTAGTGGGTATCTGCTATCTGGAAGATGCTTATTCTAGTGGGTATCTGCTATACTGGAAGATGCTATTCTCCTAGTGTATTGCTAAGTTAGCAAGGCTAGGGTTCTGACATGGTGTACAGAGCAATCCTGGACCTGGTCACCGCTTCTCAGATTGAATATTTCAGCCTGCAAGTAAGTGGGCCCTATCTAGGAAGCAGTCGCAAGGTCACTACCAGCCCCTAATTACATAGGATTGGTAGTATCCACTTTCCAGGGGGATCCAGGAGTGTATAGAGGGTTAGTATGCAGGGGGATCCCAGTGTCATAGGAGTGGTTAGTATGCCAGTGCGATCCAGTTTGTCAGAGGATTGGTTCGTATGTTAGTAGGCAGGGGATACAAGTGTCATAGGTTGGTTAGTTGAAGTGTCCAGTGTCATAGGATGGTAGTATGCAGGAGATCCAGTGTCAGAGGATTGGTTTAGTATGCAGGGGATCCCGTGTATAGGATTGGTAGATATGCAGGGGGATACATTGTCATAGAGTGGTTTGTATGCAAGGGGATCCAGGTCATAGGATGGTTAGGATGCAGGGGATCCAGGTCATAGGATTGGTAGTAGCAGGGGATCCCCAGGTTAATGGATTGGTTAGTAATGCAGGGGTCCAGTGTCATAGGATTGGTTAGTATGCAGGGGGATCCAGTGCATAATCAGTCAGACCTCCCCAAAAATTGGTTGTTGAGGACAAAGATGGATTGCACATCGTTTTATAGATTGATGGAGAAATGGTGTCAGTGCACAAGTATTGTAATGTGGCTGTTAAAAGCTGGGTTAGAACCAAAGTAGTAGTTTTTGGATCGTATAAGTGTTGTGTGTGGTGGTGTGTGTGTTTGATGTGGTGGTGTGTGTGTGTCTGTGGTTGTGTGTGTATATTGTGTGTGTGTTGTTGTGTGTGTGTGTGTGTGTGGTATGTGTGTGTCGTTGGGTGGTGTATGGTGTATGTGTCGTGGTGTGTGTGTGTTGTGTGTGTGGTGTGTTGGTGTATGTGTGTGTGTGTGTTGTGTGGTGGGTTGTGTGTGTGTGTATGTGTATGTTGTATGATGTGTGTGTAATGTATGGTTTGTCGTTGGTATTGGTGTGTGGTGGTGGTGATGCGTGTGTGTGTGTGGTGTGGTGTGTGTGTGTATGTGTGGTGGGTGAGGTTGTGTGTTTTGTAGGTCGGTGTATGGGTGTGAGTAGTGTGTGTGGCCTGTGTCTTTGTGTCTGTGTCTCTGTTTGTGTTGTGTGTTGTGTTGTACATGTCCCTGCCTTGGGTGTGGAGATTTGATCGTATGAGGGTTTTTTTTCTCCTGGTCTACTGCTGTAAGACACTGTTTAAATTACTCTCTATATTCCCGCGCTATATAGCGCCTCTCGCTGCGTATCGTTCGCGCATCTAGAGTCTCACCTCGCGTCGCTCTCTCTATTCTATATCGCGTATCCCTACGTCTATATGCTATCTAGCTCTTCTCTCGCTCTTCTCTCTCGCTCTCTCTCTCTCTATCTCTCTCTCTTTTCTCTCTCTGCTCTTCTAGATCTCTCTCTCTCTCTCTTCTCTCTCTCTCTTCTCTCTCTATCTTTCTCTAAAGGCCCAGAGGGAAGAAGATAGTGTTGTTTGCGGCCCAGTGACTGTTCGCGTACACGCGGTATCGGTAAGTATACATGTTTACATACATGTTAAGCAGTACCCCTTGGGACACACTGGACAGGAAACATGTTCCCCAAGGACCTACCGTACAGTACCCTTTTTTTCCAGCAGGTCAGGTTTCCCATGTGGTTTTCCATGCCTATTCAGGTTTTTACCATGTTGTTTTCCTGCATGTTAATGTTTCCCATGTGTTTGACTGCATGTTCAGGTTTCCCATGTGTTTTCCATGCTAGTTCAGGTTTCCATGTGTTTCCATGCTGTTCAGGGATTTCCCATGTGTTTCCATGCTGTTAGGTTCACATGGTTTTCCATGCCTGTGTAAGGTTTCCCATGTGTTTCCATGCCGTCGGTTCCCATGTGTTTTCCATGCCTGTTCAGGTTTCCCATGTGTTTTACATGCCTGTTCAGGTTTCCCATGTGTTTTCCATGCCTGTTCAGGTTTCCCATGTGTTTTCCATGCCTGTTCAGGTTTCCCATGTGTTTTCCATGCCTGTTCAGGTTTCCCGTGTGTTTATAGTTTATCTGTGTGTGGTGGCATCTGAGACCACCCAGTTTGTAACATACTCAGAGAGAAATAGAGCCACTGGTTTTACTGGCTTCTGTCAGAATAGTCCCAGCAGTACTTCACCTGTGTGATGTGATGGACAGGTGTGTAGTAATGGTTCATTATATGTTTATGTGGATGGTTGTGTGCAATGTGTTTGTATGAACGTGCGTGTGAGTGTGTGTGGATAGTTCATTAGAAGGTCTTTGGATGGGATGTGTTGTGTGTGTGTGTGTGTTTTGTGTCCCAATGGGCCTGTTCAAGTTGTTACTGAGTGACATCCTCAAGTCTCCTTAGTTTACCAGACACGACGAGAAGAGGAGGGGCGGTACGGGGGACGAATTAGAGCGACAGAGAAGGAGAGAAACAGATGACAGAGAGAGAGAGATAGAGAGAGAGACAGAGAGAGAGAGAGAGAGAGAGAGAGAGAGAGAGAGGAGGATACATTTGTGACATGAGTCAACCCTGAGTCACAAATTCCTTCCTTCCTCTCCATCTATCCTTCTGTCTATCTGTATATCCCCTCTCTCTCTCTCTCTCTCTCTCTCTCTCTCTCTCTCTCTCTCTTCTCTCTCTCTCCCTCTCTCTCCCTCTCTCCTTCCCTCCCTCCCTCCATGGTCAACATTCTCAGTGCCAGTGATAGTAGTGCTAAATCTGGACTCCAGAATAGCTGCGACTGGATTGGCTGCCAGGGTCAGAGGTTTGAGGGGGGCAGGGTTTGGGTTTAACTGAACTTGGCCCACAGCCACCGGTCATCTCACAGCTCTCTACCCTGCCACTAGGAAAACCAACACCAAGCCCAACATAACTGTGTGTGCGTATGGGTGCGTGTTTTCTGTGTGTACCCATGGGTGTGCTTGGGGTGCACGCTGATGCAATGGCCACCACACGTCTTCCTGCCTACGTCAGAGGTCAGTCTGGTTCATTTGCAACAGATAGGACTACTAAACTCTCAGGGTGGAATTACAGTTGTCATTAGTACATTTCAAACATGTCACATGCGTGTCATTATAAGCTCTGCAGAACAAAGTCACTAGGCGTTTGCACCTCTTCGAGTTCTGCCCTTCGGTTTTCAGAGATTTGATTTGAGTTTATTAGCCGACGCCAATGGCGACAGCTAGTCTTACCTGGGGTCGGACGCATAGCGAAAAAGACATTACAGATAAAAGACTTTACAATATACATACATTTAAAAACATGAACATGTAGTGTGTGTGTGTGTGTGTGTGCATCTATCAGTTACACATACATGTCAGTACATACACACAACAAGGTCACATGGGGGAGAGGCGTTGTGCCGTGAGGTGTTGGTTTAATCTGTTTTTTGAAACCAGGTTTGCTGTTCACTTGCGCTATATAAGACAGAAGGGAGTTCCATGCACTCATGGCTCTGGATAATACTGTATGTTTTCTTGAATTTGTTCTGGACCTGAGGACTGTGAAAAGACCCCTGGTGGCATGTCTGGTGGGGTAAGTGTGTCAGTGCTGTGAAAAGACCCCTGGTGGCATGTCTGGTGGGTTAAGTGTGTGTGTAAGTTGACTATGCAAACAATTTGGAATTTCCAACACATTCATGTTTCTTATAAAAACAAGAAGTGACACAGCCAGTCTCTCCTCAACTCTTAGCCAAGAGAGACTGGCATGCATAGTATTAATATTAGCCCTCTGATTACAATGAAGAGCAAGACGTGCCGCTCTGTTCTGGGCCAGCTGCAACTTAACAAGGTCTTTCTTTGCAGCACTCGACCACACGACTGGACAATAATCAAGATTAGATAAAACTAGAGCCTGCAGGACTTGCTTGGTGGAGTGTGATGTCATCTCTTTATCACAGACAAACCCCATCCCCATCTTAACAACCGTTGAATCAATATTGTTTGACCATGACAGTTTACTATCTAAGGTGACACCAAATAATTTAGTCTCCTCAACTTGTTCAACAGCCAAACCATTCATTACCAGATTCAGCTGAATTTAGGGAATGATCAGAGAGGAGTAAAATACAAGAAACTAGATCTAAACTCTAAACTGTCTCTTAGAATTAGACAGATGCTAAACGGTTACCCAGATTGGAACACAGAACTCTAGTGTGGTGATTCTAGAGTGGTAGTTATAATTCCACGGTATTAACAGATTCTACGGCTATTTAATCAGATTGAGAGGAACAAGGTTGCGTCCCAAATGGATTCATATTCCCTATATAGTGCACTACTTTTCACCAGAGGGCCCTTGTCAAAAGGAAGTAAGCCTTGTCCGAGCCAGAAAGGCCCTGGTCAAAGGTAGGCCATTTGGGACGCAACCTAAGTCAGTCCGGCCAAGGCGGCCACTCAGTATAGAAATCTCTTCTTCCACTTCTCTCTGTTTAATTACTGACTCTCATCCTCCTCTTTAGCTGTCTTTAATCTTTCCTATCCCGCGACCTGGAAATCCCATGAATTGTCGACACATTGACTCCGCATGACCCTGAACTTCAAAGCTTGGCATGACACTCACTTTGCTTGGTGATCCAACCATAACGTAGCCCATGGGTGATTGATATATAAGGACCAGATGATTAGTTGGCCAACATTTGCACATCACATCAGTGAATTAAGTGTTCTGCCACAGCATATGTTGTGAATAAGATATCTTTAGGGTCAGTCGATTACACTATCTGTCCACACGTTATGGGCATACTGTATGTGTACACAATGTCTTGGGATCAGAGGATTAGTTGGCCAACATTCCCACAACATGGTAGTCAAAGAAGCTGATTACACAAGCTCAACATAAATACAACGTAGACAAAGTGTTGGCTGATCACTTTCTTGTTCACCTGGGATTTATTTTAATCAGCTGTGATGATCACTTAACTCCAATTGGCTAGGAAAAGGGATACGCGTTGGTTAGGTCAAGGGTCAAAGGTCAAGGAGATGTATAGGATTCATAGGCTTAACATAAAGATGATCCCTTTATACGTATAGGGCCAGTAAGGTCAAAGGTCAGGGAGATATAGCATAAAGATGACCCCAGAAACAGCCCTTACTCCTGGAGCAGGTTAGCATTTTTTGTCATGAATCTTGTCATGGAGTCATAAAATCTTATTTTAAACCTAACCTTAACACTAACCTTAACCACACTGCTAACGCTGATGCCTAACCCTGACCTTAAATTGTCAAAGATTGTCACCTGAACACCAATTCTAGTTTCCAAGAGGCCTCTAAACAGCTTCTACCCCCAAGCCATAAGACTCCGGAATATCTAATCAAATGGCTACCCAGACAATTTGCATTGCCCCCCCCCCCCCCCCCCCCCCCCCCCTTAAACTGCTGCTACTCTCTGTTTATTATCTATGCATAGTCACTTTAATAACTCTACCTACATGTACATATTACCTCAATTACCTCGACCGACCGGTGCCCCCGCACATTGACTCGGTATCGGTACCCCCTGTATATAGCATCGCTACTGTTATTTTTACTGCTGCTCTTTAATTATTTGATTCTTTTATTTCGTATTATTTTATATTGTATTTTTTGTGATATTTTTGGGGTATTCTTTCTTAAAACTGCATTGTTGGTTAAGGGCTTGTAAGTAAGCATTTCACTGTAAGGTCTACACCTGTTGTATTCGGCCATTGTGACAAATAAAATGTGATTTGATATGAAATTAAGACCTAAAAAGCAATATATATATATCTTTTCAATATAGCCAATTTCTACTTTGCAGCTGGCCTATCTAAGGGAAAATCGCTCAGTTCTGCTTCCAGGACAATAAACATAAACCTGCACTCCTGGAACCTTGTAGAGCAGCCTGATCTCATAGACTAGACGTAACATAGACGTAACATAGTAAATGTAAATCCGAAACTCTCAGATTAGTATGATATGTTACGTTTGGTATGGTTACATAAGACATGAAGAAATGGATGATGGACATACACAAATTAATACATGCTACAACATACGTAACATATCATACTAAATGGAGAGAGACATTTTTACGTATACTATGTTACGTCTACCCCTGAGTCTAGGCTGTGTAGAGATCCGAGAGGGTTTAATAGGTTTAAGCAATATGCTGCAATGGTAATAGTGCCTCCTTCCCCTCTGATAGTGTCTATGGGGGTAGGGGCTAATTGTTAGTCCTCTCTGCTAGTCCTACACTAGGTCTCCA
Source organism: Coregonus sp. 'balchen' (assembly GCA_902810595.1). Classification (NCBI taxonomy): domain Eukaryota; kingdom Metazoa; phylum Chordata; class Actinopteri; order Salmoniformes; family Salmonidae; genus Coregonus; species Coregonus sp. 'balchen'. Next base: position 3,731,544 of record LR778269.1, read on the forward strand.
CGTGTTAGTCCTCTCTGCTAGTCCTACACTAGGTCTCCACGTGTTAGTCCTCTCTGCTAGTCCTACACTAGGTCTCCACGTGTTAGTCCTTTCTGCTAGTCCTATACTAGGTCTCCATTTGTTAGTCCTCTCTGCTAGTCCTACACTAGGTCTCCATTTGTTAGTCCTCTCTGCTAGTCCTACACTAGGTCTCCAATTTTTAGTCCTATCTGCTAGTCCTACACTAGGTCTCCATTTGTCAGTCCTCTCTGCTAGTCCTATACTAGGTCTCCATTTGTTAGTCCTCTCTGCTAGTCCTACACTTGGTCTCCATGTGTTAGTCCTCTCTGCTAGTCCTACACTAGGTCTCCATTTGTTAGTCCTCTCTGCTAGTCCTACACTAGGTCTCCATTTGTCAGTCCTCTCTGCTAGTCCTATAATAAATATCCATGGTCAGTCCTCTCTACTAGTCCTACACTAGGTCTCCATTTGTTAGTCCGCTCTGCTAGTCCTGTACTAGGTATCGATTTCTTAATCCCCTCTGCTAGTCCTATAATAGATATCCATTGTCAGTCCTCTCTGCTAGTCCTACACTAGGTCTCCATTTGTTAGTCCTCTCTGCTAGTCCCATAATAGGTCTCATTTTGTCAGTCCTCTCTGCTAGTCCTACACTAGGTCTCCTTTTGTCAGTCCACTCTGCTAGTTCTAGACTAGGTCTCCATTTGTTAGTCCTCTCTGCGAGTCCTACACTAGGTCTCCATTTGTCAGTCCTCTCTGCTAGTCCTATAATAGGTATCCTTTTGTCAGTCCTCTCTGCTAGTTCTAGACTAGGTCTCCATTTGTTTGTCCTCTCTGCTAGTCCTTCACTAGGTCTCCATTTGTCAGTCCTCTCTTCTAGTCCTATACTAGGTCTCCATTTGTTAGTCCTTTCTGCTAGTCCTATACTAGGTCTCCATTTGTTAGTCCTCTCTGCTAGTCCCATAATAGGTCTCATTTTGTCAGTCCTCTCTGCTAGTCCTACACTAGGTCTCCATTTGTCAGTCCTCTCTGCTAGTCCTACACTAGGTCTCCATTTCTTAGTCCTCTCTGCTAGTCCTAAGCTAGGTCTCCATTTGTTAGTCCTCTCTGCGAGTCCTACACTAGGTCTCCATTTGTCAGTCCTCTCTCCTCTCTGCGAGTCCTACACTAGGTCTCCATTTGTCAGTCCTCTCTGCTAGTCCTATAATAGGTATCCTTTTGTCAGTCCTCTCTGCTAGTTCTAGACTAGGTCTCCATTTGTTTGTCCTCTCTGCTAGTCCTTCACTAGGTCTCCATTTGTCAGTCCTCTCTTCTAGTCCTATACTAGGTCTCCATTTGTTAGTCCTTTCTACTAGTCCTATACTAGGTCTCCATTTGTTAGTCCTCTCTGCTAGTCCTACACTAGGTCTCCATTTCTCTGTACCTTTTTGGTGTTTATTGTGTCTGTCTTTCTCCCCACCTCCCGCTCTCTTTTTTTATTTTGAATTTATTCATTTTTTGCTTAACTTTCACATACACTTCCACAAACATTAATGACATCACACTTGCTCAGACCCACATGTTCCCACCGTATCCACACCCAATGATGAGTCTAATACTTGTAAGACTCTTCCCCATATTACATTTTTGAAAATGTCTACATTAGTCAGTCCAAAATAGCTTTTTGATTCTGTCATGGAAATAACCCTCTCTCACATCCTCTGTCATTGTCTCTGTTTCATTATTATTATCTCTCACTCTGATGATGTTCCATACTGCCCTTCCCCCTCACATGTTTCTGTGCTGCCAACACTTTCCAGAGATAACACCTCACCCTCCGCCTCTCCCCTCCTTCCCCAACCCTCACTGCCAGGCTCTCTCCACCCCTCCTCTCCACTCTTTCCCCAACCCTCACCGCCAGGCCCTCTCCACCCCTCATTTACATTTACATTTACATTTACGTCATTTAGCAGACGCTCTTATCCAGAGCGACTTACAAATAGGTGCATTCACCTTATAGCCAGTGGGATAACCACTTTACAATGTTTTTTTTTTTTGGGGGGGGGGGGGGGGTTGGAGTAAAGGGGAGGGGGGGGGGGGGGGGGGGGTAGAAGGATTACTTTATCCTATCCCAGGATCCTATCCTCCTCTCCACTCCTTCCCCACCCCTCCAGTGTCAGGCCCTCTCCACCCCTCCAGTGGTCAGGCCCTCTCCACCCCTCCAGTGTCAGGCCCTCTCCACCCCTCCAGCCCTCTCCACCCCTCCAGTGTCAGGCCCTCTCCACTCCTCCAGTGTCAGGCCCTCGCCACCCCCTCCAGGCCCTCTCCACCCCTCCAGTGTCAGGCCCTCATCCACCCCTCCAGCCCTCTCCACCCCTCCAGTGCCAGGCCCTCTCCACCCCTCCAGTGCCAGGCCCTCTCCACCCCTCCAGTGTCAGGGCCTCTCCACCCCTCCAGTGCCAGGCCCTCTCCACCCCTCCAGTGGTCAGGCCTCCTCCACCCCCCTCCAGGCCCTCTCCACCCCTCCAGTGTCAGGCCCTCTCCACCACCTCCATGCCAGGCCCTCTCCACCCCTCAGTGTCAGGCCCTCTCCACCCCTCCGTGCCAGGCCCTCTCCACCCCTCCAGTGTCAGGCCCTCTCCACCCCTCCAGGCCCTCTCCACCCCTCCAGTGTCAGGCCCTCTCCACCCCTCCAGTGTCAGGCCCCTCCAGCCCCTCCAGTGCCAGCCCTCTCCACCCTCCCAGTGTCAGGCCCTCTCCACCCCTCCAGTGTCAGGCCTCTCCACCCCTCCAGTGTCAGGCCCTCTCCACCCTCCAGTGTCAGGCCCTCTCCACCCCCAGTGCCAGGCCCTCTCCCACCCCTCCAGTTGTCAGGCCCTCTCCACCCCTCCAGTGTCAGGCCCTCTCCACCCCTCCAGTGCCAGCCCTCTCCACCCCTCCAGGCCCTCTCCCACCCCTCCAGTGCCAGGCCCTCTCCACCCCTCCAGTGTCAGGCCCTCCTCTCCACCCCTCCAGTGTCCAGGCCCCTCTCCACCCCTCCAGTGCCAGCCCTCTCCACCCCTCCAGTGTCAGGCCCTCTCCACCCCTCCAGGCCCTCTCCACCCCTCCAGTGCCAGGCCCTCTCCACCCCTCCAGTGTCAGGCCCTCTCCACCCCTCCAGTGTCAGGCCCTCTCCACCCCTCCAGTGTCAGGCCCTCTCCACCCCTCCAGGCCCTCTCCACCCCCTCCAGTGCCAGGCCCTCTCCACCCCTCCAGGCCCTCTCCACCCCTCCAGTGCCAGGCCCTCTCCACCCCTCCAGGAACGCTGACACCAGGGGGCTAAAATTAACTCTGAAGTACCAAGGCAATCTCACTAGGCCATGGAGCGAGCAGAGAAAGAGAGAGAGAATGAGAGAGAGAGATAGTACTATAGTACTATACTTTACATCGAATACTCACTTTGTACACCTTGAATTGAGAGGATGGTTTTCATTCGGAACCTCACGCTAACTTTCCCTGAGGGCAATGAAGCTGAACAGAATGAAGTTACTGTAAAAACACTCCCTGAAACACACACTGCAAACCCTGGTGGAGTGGACTGGAACACCACTGCAAACCCTGGTGGAGTGGACTGGAACACCACTGCAAACCCTGGTGGAGTGGACTGGAACACCACTGCAAACCCTGGGTGGAGTGGACTGGAACACCACTGCAAACCCTGGTGGAGTGGACTGGAACACCACTGGAAACCCTGGTGGAGTGGACTGGAACACCACTGGAAACCCTGGAGGAGTGGACTGGAACACCACTGAAACCCTGGTGGAGTGGACTGGAACACCACTGCAAACCCTGGTGGAGTGACTGGAACACCACTGCAAACCCTGGTGGAGTGGACTGGAACACCACTGCAAACCCTGGTGGAGTGGACTGGAACACCACTGCAAACCCTGGTGGAGTGGACTGGAACACCCACTGCAAACCCTGGTGGAGTGGACTGGAACACCATGCAAACCTGTGCGTGACTGGACCCACTGCAAACCCTGGTGGAGTGGACTGAACACCACTGCAAACCCTGGTGGAGTGGACTGGAACACCACTGCAAACCCTGGTGGAGTGGACTGGTACACCACTGCAAACCCTGGTGGAGTGTACTGGAACACCACTGCAAACCCTGGTGGAGTGTACTGGAACACCACTGCAAACCCTGGTGGAGTGGACTGGAACACCACTGCAAACCCTGGTGGAGTGTACTGGAACACCACTGCAAACCCTGGTGGAGTGGACTGGAACACCACTGCAAACCCTGGTGGAGTGGACTGGAACACCACTGGAAACCCTGGTGGAGTGGACTGGAACACCACTGCAAACCCTGGTGGAGTGGACTGGAACACCACTGCGTATACCAGGACTGTTTTGGTAGCACAGACTGGAATATGTTCCGGAATTCATCCGATGGCATTGAGGAGTACGCCACATCAGTCACCGGCTTTATCAATAAGTGCATCGATGACGTCGTCCCCACAGTGACCGTACGTACATACCCCAACCAGAGGCCATGGATTACAGGCAACAAGGAGCGGGACTCTAACCCGTACACTTATCAGAAATCCCACTATGCCTTCCGACGAACCATCAAACAAGCAAAGCGTAAATATAGGACTAAGATTCAATTCTACTACACCGGCTCTGACGCTCGTCGGATGTGGCAGGGCTTGCAAACTATTACGGACTACAAAGGGAAGCCCAGCCGCGAGCTGCCCAGTGACACAAGCTTACCAGATGAGCTAAATGACTTCTATCCGCGCTTCCAGGCAAGCAACACTGAAGCATGCATGAGAGCACCAGCTGTTCCGGATGACTATGTGATCACGCTATCCGTAGCCATTGTGAGTAAGACCTTTAAACAGGTCAACATTCACAAGGCCGCAGGGCCAGACGGATTACCAGGACGCGTACTCCGAGCATGCGCTGACCAACTGGCAAGTGTCTTCACTGACATTTTCAACCTGTCCCTGACTGAGTCTGTAATACCAACATGTTTCAAGCAGACCACCATAGTCCCCGTGCCCAAGGGCACTAAGGTAACCTGTCTAAATGACTACCGACCCGTAGCACTGACGACTGTAGCCATGAAGTGCTTTGAAAGGCTGGTCAAGGCTCAACACCATCATCCCAGAAACCCTAGACCCACTCCAATTTGCATACCGCCCCAACAGATCCACAGATGATGCAATCGCTATTGTACTCCATACTGCCCTTTCCCACCTGGACAAAAGGAACACCTACGTGAGAATGCTGTTCATTGACTACAGCTCAGCGTTCATAAACTTATATTATGTGAGCTAAACATACAAATACAAATAAAACAAAAATGGTTTTCCTTAAAGTAACATTTTTTGAGAGTACTAATGTTACTGTACTACAAATATTTAAATAGATGTCATTTTGTCCTTGAAACATTTAATTGAAATACTGTAGAATTCCATTAATTCCTATGGACGACTGCTCCTTCTGAGGAGAGAGATGGGGCTTTTATGGGTTTGGAGCATGGCTGCTTCTTGCTGATGGCTTTCAGTATGTCGATATGGACTCGTTTACGTGGCTATCTTCCTTGCTGAGGCCTCAGGTTAAGGTCTTCT
>LR778269.1:3737237-3811751 GCA_902810595.1 Coregonus sp. 'balchen'
GCAGACAGCCAAAAACCCCCCTGTTAATTGGGAATATAGGTCAGAGGTCAGGGTCAGGGGTCGGGGTCAGGGGAGGGAGAAAAGGGTCAGGGGTAGGGGTCAGGGGTAGACAGTCAGGGGCAGGGTCAGGGGTGAAGTAGGGGGGGTCAGGGTCAGCACAGTCAGGGTCAGGGTCAGGGGTCAGGGGCAGCCCAGTCAAAGGGTCAGGGTTAAGGGGTCAGGGGTCAGCAGTCAGGGGTTTAGGGGTAGGGGTCAGGGGTCAGGGGGGGGAGAGAAGGGAGACTCTCAGATAAATAGGTGTTTTTAGTGTGTTGTTAGTGTGTTTAGTAGGTGTTTAGTTAGGAGTGTTTTAGTTAGTGTGTTATTTAGGAGGGTGTTTAGTTAGGAGTGGTTTAGTTAGTGTTTTTAAATTTAAGTGTGTTTAGTGGAGGGTGTTGTTGGGTGTGTTTAGTTAGGGTGTTTTTAGAGTGGTTTAGTTAGTGGTTAGTAGGAGGGTTAGTAGGAGTGTGTTGTAGTTAGTGTGTTTAGTTAGGAGTGTGTTTAGTTATGTGTTTAGTTAGGGTGTTAGTTAGGAGGTGTTTTGGGTTGGGAGTGTGTTTAGTTAGTGTGTTTAGTTAGGAGTGTGTTTAGTTAGTGTGTTTAGTTAGGAGTGTGTTTAGTTAGGAGTGTGGTTTAGTTAGGGTGTGTTAGTTAGTGTGTTTAGTTAGGATTTGTGTTTAGTTAGTGTGTTTAGTTAGGAGTGTGTTTAGTTAGGAGTGTGTTTATTAGGTGTTTTTTAGTTGGGAGTGTTTTTAGTTAGGAGTGTTTAGTTGTTGTTTAGTTAGGAGTGTGTTTGTTGGAGTGTGTTAGTTAGGAGTGTGTTTTTAGGGTGTGTTTGTTGGAGTGTGTTTAGTAGGAGTGTGTTTAGTTAGGGTGTGTTTGTTAGGAGTTTTGTTTAGTTGGAGTGTGTTTGTTGTGTGTTTAGTTAGGAGTGGTTTAGTTAGGGTTTGTGTTTAGTTAGGGAGTGTGTTTAGTTAGGAGTGTGTTTGTTAGGGTGTGTTTAGTTAGTGTGTTTAGTTAGGAGTGTGTTAGTTAGGAGTGTGTTTAGTTAGTGTGTTTAGTTAGGAGGTGTTTGTTAGGAGGGTGTTTAGTTAGGAGTGGTTTAGTTAGTGTGTTTAGTTGGAGTGTGTTTAGTTAGGAGTGTGTTTAGTTAGTGTGTTAGTTGGAGGGGTGTTTAGTTAGGGTGTGTTTGTTGGAGTGTGTTTAGTTAGGAGTGTGTTTAGTTGGGAGTGTGTTTAGTTAGAGTGTGTTTATTTGGAGTGTGTTTAGTTAGGGGTGTTTAGTTAGGGTGTGTTTAGTTGTGTGTTTGTTGGAGTGTTTTTAGTTAGGAGTGTTTGTTAGTGTGTTTGTTAGGAGTTTTTTTAGTTAGGAGTGTGTTTAGTTAGGGGGTTTTAGTTAGGGTGTGTTTAGTTGGAGTGTTTTTAGTTGGAGTGTGTTTGTTAGTGTGTTTGTTGGGGTGTTTAGTTAGGAGTGGGGTTTAGTTAGTGTGTTTATTTAGGAGTGTGTTTAGTTGGGAGTGTGTTTAGTTAGGAGTTTTGTTTAGTTAGGAGTTTTGTTTAGTTAGTGTGTTTATTTAGGGTGTTGTTAGTTAGGGGTTTGGTTTAGTTAGGAGTGGGGTTTAGTTAGGGTGTGTTTAGTTAGTGTGTTTAGTTAGGAGTGTGTTTTTTAGGAGTGTGTTTAGTTAGTGTGTTTAGTTGGAGTGTGTTTAGTTGGAGTGTGTTTAGTTGGGGTTTGTGTTTAGTTAGGAGTGTTTTTAGTTAGGAGTGTGTTTAGTTAGGAGGTGTTTAGTTAGGGGGGTTTTGTTTGGAGTTGTTTAGTTAGGGTGTGTTTAGTTAGGGTGTGTTTAGTTAGTGTGTTTAGTTAATGTGTTTAGTTAGGAGGTGTTTAGTTAGGAGTGTTTTTAGTTAGGAGTGTGTTTATTTAGGAGTTTTTAGTTAGGAGTGTGTTTGTTAGGAGTGTGTTTAGTTAGTTGTGTTTTAGTTAGGAGTGTGTTTAGTTAGGAGGGGGTTTAGTTAGGAGTGTGTTTAGTTAGGTGTTTAGTTAGGAGTGTGTTTAGTTGGGAGTGTGTTTAGTTCGGAGTGTGTTTTTAGTTAGGAGGTGTTTAGTTAGGAGTTGTGTTTAGTTAGGAGTGTTTTTAGTTAGGAGTGTGTTTAGTTAGTGTGTTTAGTTAGGAGTGTTTTTAGTTCGGGTGTGTTTAGTTAGTGTGTTTAGTTAGGAGTGTGTTAGTTAGGAGTGGTTTATTTAGTGTGTTTAGTTAGGAGTGCGTTTAGTTAGTGTGTTTAGTTAGGAGTGTGTTTAGTTAGGAGTGGTGTTTATTTAGTTGTGTTTGTTAGGAGTGCGTTTAGTTAGGAGTGTGTTTTAGTTAGTTTTTTTTTAGTTAGGAGTGTGTTTAGTTAGGAGTGTGTTTAGTTAGGAGTGTGTTTAGTTAGGATTTGTGTTTAGTTAGGAGTGTGTTTTAGTTAGGAGTGTGTTTAGTTAGGGTGTGTTTTAGGATTTGTGTTTAGTTAGGTGTTTAGTTAGGAGGGGTTTTAGTTAGTGTGTTTAGTTAGGGGGGTGGTTTTGTTAGGAGTGTGTTTAGTTAGGAGTGTGTTTATTTAGGAGTGGTGTTTAGTTAGTGTGTTTAGTTAGGAGTGTGTTTAGTTAGTGTGTTTAGTTAGGAGTGTGTTTAGTAGGAGTGGTTTAGTTAGGGTGTGTTTAGTTAGGAGGTTGGTTTAGGTTAGTTTTTGTTTAGTTAGAGGTGTTTAGTTAGGAGTGTGTTTAGTTTAGTGTGTTTAGTTAGTTGTTGTTAGGGAGTGTGTTTAGTAGGGTTGTTTAGTTAGGAGTGTGTTTAGTTAGGAGTGTGTTTAGTTAGGAGTGTGTTTAGTTAGTGTGTTTAGTTAGGAATGTGTTTAGTTAGGATTTGTGTTTAGTTATTGTGTTTAGTTAGGGGGTGTTTAGTTAGGAGTGTGTTTGTTAGTTGTGTTTAGTTGGGGTTTGCGTTTAGTTGTGTGTTTAGTTGAGTGTTTTGTTTATTTTTTAGGGGTGTGTTGGTTGTGTGTTTTTGTTGGGAGTTGCGTTTGTTAGGAGTGTGTTAGTTAGTGTGTTTGTTGGGTGTGTTTAGTTGGAGTGTGTTTTAGTTGGGTGGTTTTTGGGAGTGTGTTTAGTTAGGAGTGTGGTTTTAGTTGGAGTGTGTTTAGTTAGGGGTGTTAGTTAGGAGTGTGTTTAGTAGGAGTGTGTTTTTTAGGAGTGCGTTTAGTTAGTGTGTTTAGTTAGGAGGGGGTGTTAGTTAGGGAGTTTTGTTTAGTTGTGTGTTTATTAGGGGGTGCGTTATTTAGGGTGTGTTTAGTTAGGGGTTTTTAGTTAGGAGTGGTTTAGTTAGGGTGTGTGTTATTTTTAGGAGTGTGTTTAGTTCGGAGTGTGTTTAGTTAGGAGTTGTTTTTAGTTGAGTGTGTTTAGTTGGAGTGTGTTTAGTTGGGGGTTTTAGTTGGTGTTTAGTTAGGAGTGGTTATTTAGGTGTTTAGTTAGGAGTGCGTTTATTTAGGATTTGGGGTTTAGTTGGAGGGTGTTTAGTTAGGAGTGTGTTTAGTTAGTGTGTTTAGTTAGGAGTGTGTTTAGTTAGTGTGTTTAGTTAGGAGTGTGTTAGTTAGGAGTGTGTTAGTTAGGAGTGTTTTTATTTAGGAGTGTGTTTAGTTGGGAGTGTGTTTAGTTATTTGGGTGTTGTGTTTAGTTAGGAGTGTGTTTAGTTGGGAGTGTGTTTAGTTAGTTTTGTTTAGTTAGTGTGTTTAGTTAGGAGTGCGTTTAGTTAGGAGTGTGTTTAGTTAGGAGTGTGTTTAGTTAGGAGTGTGTTTAGTTAGGAGTGTGTTTAGTTAGGAGTGTGTTTAGTTAGTGTGTTTAGTTAGGAGTGTGTTTAGTTAGGAGTGTGTTTAGTTAGTGTGTTTGTTAGGGTGTGTTTAGTTAGGGTGTGTTTGTTAGTGTGTTAGTTAGGGTGGTTTGTAGTGTGTTTTAGGTTAGGAGTGTGTTTAGTTCGGAGTGTGTTTAGTAGTGTGTTTAGTTAGGAGTGCGTTTAGTTGGAGTGTGTTTAGTTAGTGTGTTTAGTTAGGAGTGTGTTTAGTTAGGAGTGTGTTTTAGTTAGGAGTGTGTTTAGCTTAGAAGTGTGTTTACGTTAGGAGTGTGTTTGTGTTAGGAGTGTGTTTAGTTAGGAGTTGTGTTTAGTTAGGAGTGTGTTTAGTTAGGAGTGTGTTTAGTTAGTGTGTTTAGTTAGGAGTGCGTTTAGTTAGTGTGTTTAGTTAGGAGTGCGTTTAGTTAGGAGTGTGTTTAGTTAGGAGTGTGTTTAGTTAGGAGTGTCTTTAAGTTAGTTTGTTTAGTTAGGAGTGGTTTAGTAGGTGTGTTAGTTAGGGAGTGTGTTTAGTTAGTGAGTGTGTTTAGTTAGGAGTGTGTTTAGTTAGGGAGTGTGTTTAGTTAGTGTGGTTTTAGTTCGTGTGTTTAGTTAGTGTGTTAGTTAGGAGTGTGTTAGTTAGGAGTGTGTTGTTAGGAGTGTGTTTAGTTAGGAGTGTGTTTAGTTAGTGTGTTTAGTTAGGAGTGTGTTTAGTTAGGAGTGTGTTTAGTTAGGAGTGTGTTTAGTTAGGAGTGTGTTTAGTTAGGAGTGTGTTTAGTTAGGAGTGTGTTTAGTTAGGAGTGTGTTTAGTTAGTGTGTTTAGTTAGGAGTGTGTTTAGTTAGGAGTGTGTTTAGTTAGTGTGTTTAGTTAGGAGTGCGTTTAGTTAGGAGTGTGTTTAGTTAGTGTGTTTAGTTAGGAGTGTGTTTAGTTAGGAGTGTGTTTAGTTAGGAGTGTGTTTAGTTAGTGTGTTTAGTTAGTGTGTTTAGTTAGGAGTGTGTTTAGTTAGGAGTGTGTTTAGTTAGGAGTGTGTTTAGTTAGGAGTGTGTTAGTTAGTGTGTTAGTAGGAGTGTGTTTAGTAGGAGTGTTTAGTGTGTGTTTAGTTAGGAGTGTGTTTAGTTAGTGTGTTTAGTTAGGAGTGTGTTAGTTAAGATGTGTTTAGTTAGGAGTGTGTTTAATTAGGAGTGTGTTTAGTTAGGAGTGTGTTGAGTTAGGAGTGTGTTTAGTTAGGGTGTGTTTGAAGGGAATCCCTATCTGCTCTGCCTTTTTTAATCAGTTATTTTGAAAGTCACCCTATTATATAGAAGTAACCCAACGTGGTACTAGATATGTAGGTAGCGTGTGAAAAAGAAGAGGACCCGAGCACGCCCCCATTCTCATCGACGGGGCTGTAGTGGAGCAGGTTGAGAGCTTCAAGTTCCTTGGTGTCCACATCACCAACAAACTAACATGGTCCAAGCACACCAAGACAGTCATGAAGAGGGCACGACAAAACCTATTTCCCCCTAAGGAGACTGAAAAGGTTCTATAGCTGCACCATCAACAGCATCCTGACTGGTTGCATCACTGCCTGGTATGGCAACTGCTCGGCCTCCGACCGTAAGGCACTACAGAGAGCAATGCGTACGGCCCAGTACATCACTGGGGCCAAGCTTCCTGCCATCCAGGACCTCTATACCAGGCGGTGTCAGAGGAAGGCCCTAAAAATTGTCAAAGACTCCAGCCACCCTAGTCATAGACTGTTCTCTCTGCTACTGCACAGCAAGCGGTACCGGAGCGCCAAGTCTAGGTCCAAGAGGCTTCTAAACAGCTTCTACCCCCAATCCATAAGACTCCTGAATATCTAATCAAATGGTTACCCAGACTATTTGCATGCTACTCTCTGTTTATTATCTATGCATAGTCACTTTAATAACTCTACCTACATGTACATATTACCTCGACTAACCGGTGCCCCCGCACATTGACTCGGTACCGGTACCCCCCTGTATATAGCCTCGCTATTGTTATTTTACTGCTGCTCTTTCATTATTTGTTACTTTTATTTCGTATGATTTTATTTTATATTTTTTTGTGATTTTTTTTGGTCTTCTTTCTTAAACTGCATTGTTGGTTAAGGGCTTGTAAGTAAGCATTTCCCTGTAAAGTCTACACCTGTTGTATTCGGCGCATGTGACAAATACAATTTGATTTGATTTGATTTTGACTGTGACTGTGTGTGTATTAGTGAAACCTCCCCCCATCCCTCCCTAAGCCACCCCTCACCAATTCCTGGAATGGACCAGCCCTCATTTGCCTAAGTTGTCTGTGACAGAGAAGCTTGGCGAGCTGCAGAGTTATGGTACAGAGGAGCAGTGTATGTCGACTACAGAGCATATGAACAGAGACTGACTACTGGAGTCTATACTACAGGACTATACTGAGACACTACTGACTACTGGAGTCTATACTACAGGACTATACTGAGACACTACTGACTACTGGAGTCTATACTACAGGACTATACTGAGACACTACTGACTACTGGAGTCTATACTACAGGACTATACTGAGACACAACTGAAGCTACTGGACTATTGAACTGAAACTGAAACTGAACAGCATCATGTACTGTGCTTCCTATCCTGTGTCTGCCGGGACCACCAGCAATAACCTGATGTATTGCTACGTCAAATCGGTGAGTGTGTTTCCACTCTCTAGATAAAACGTGTGTACCGGTCTGTGTACGTACTGTCTTTGTGAATGATTGGATGTAATTAGATGTTCTTCATTCCTATTATCTCTCCTACTCTTGATAATTACTATAGCGGGGGGGGGCATTCAACTCTTACCCTACGAGGTCCGGAGCCTGCTGGTTTTCTGTTCTGCTTGAAAATTAATTTCACCCACTTGTCCCAGGTCTAAATCAGTCCCTGATTAGAGGGGAACAATGAGAAAATGCGGTGGAACTGGCTTCGAGGACCAGAGTTGAGTTTGAACATAGATAAAACAGAGTTCTCTACATATCTCTACATAGTTCTCTTTATTTTATATTCTCTCCATTATCTATATTCTCTGTCACGAGTTATCTTCATTATCCTCATGTACACATAAGACATGGAATAAGGCATAGATCATTTAAATACATTATCAATATGTTCACTATCAATGTAACAATACCTTATCATAGAATAGTACAGTATTGACACATCAAAGTAAGCCTACTCTATCCACTGTGTGTGGTAGCTGGTCCTTAATTGTCATTTATCACACCAGGGAGTCCATGCAGACTACATTCTATACCATTCACACCAGGGAGTCCATGCAGACTACATTCTATACCATTCACACCAGGGAGTCCATTCAGACTACATTCTATACCATTCACACCAGGGAGTCCATGCAGACTACATTCTATACCATTCACACCAGGCAGTCCATTCAGACTACATTCTATACCATTCACACCAGGGAGTCCGTGCAGACTACATTCTATACCATTCACACCAGGGAGTCCATTCAGACTACATTCTATACCATTCACACCAGGGAGTCCATTCAGACTACATTCTATACCATTCACACCAGGGAGTCCATGCAGACTACATTCTATACCATTCACACCAGGGAGTCCATGCAGACTACATTCTATACCATTCACACCAGGGAGTCCATTCAGACTACATTCTATACCATTCACACCAGGGAGTCCATGCAGACTACATTCTATACCATTCACACCAGGGAGTCCATTCAGACTACATTCTATACCATTCACACCAGGGAGTCCATGCAGACTACATTCTATACCATTCACACCAGGGAGTCCATTCAGACTACATTCTATACCATTCACACCAGGGAGTCCATTCAGACTACATTCTATACCATTCACACCAGGGAGTCCATTCGGACTACATTCCATACAAGTACAGGAACAGACCCTTTGATATACAGCTACCCAAATGTTAAGGCAGCAACCATGTGTTTGAGTGTGTAAGGGTTAGGAATGGGCACATATGGCTGTGTGTGTCTGGGAAGGGATATTACTGTGTGGTGAGTGGGAATGGGACTGGGTGTGCTTTTCAGTCAGTGTTGTCGGTGTTCATTTATTAACTTTGGCAAAGTTTAGAATCTCTGTGGTTTCATTGTGACTGAAGTTGATGAATGGTGCTGTAGAATTTCTTTGATTTCTTTGATCATGCAGTTCTTTAATACATACTGAAGTGACATTGACCATTTACTCTTGACTGTGTGGTCAGTGAGTTTAGTAGCACACATCAATGGTCAATACACCGTGCTAATGATCAAGATCCCTCTTTCAGTTCAGACAGACCTGAGAACACAACATATATCATTCTAATTTGACCGTCTACCATTTTTTTTTGACGTGAAGCAGATTGCTGCTCTGATCTCTATTTAATTTAACCGTGGTCTGTTTTAACACTGGTCCCTATATGGCCCATTACCAGGCGCTATCAAAGACTGCTTTGATCTCTGTAACTAACTAGAACCAGACGTACGCACCAGACACAGACGGGCAAATTGGCTGCATGTGGCTAGAGTTGAATGTGGTGTTAATACAGGGGGCAGAGGCTGTTGAATAGTTGGTCATTACACTCATGAAATATTCCTGTGTATGATTGAAAGTATACATTTAGAGTGCAACATGTGGTCTTGTCCTCTTTCATGTCTTCTCAATATATTTAAGTCCTTTAGTTTTTGTTGCTATCAGAGATGCTAACGTAACGCAGAACTATTTAGTTTTTGTTGCTATCAGAGATCCTAACGTAACACAGAACTATTTAGTTTTTGTTGCTATCAGAGATCCTAACGTAACACAGAACTATTTAGTTTTTGTTGCTATCAGAGATGCTACCGTAACACAGAACTATTTAGTTTTTGTTGCTATCAGAGATGCTACCGTAACACAGAAATATTTAGTTTTTGTTGCTATCAGAGATGCTAACCAACACAGAACTATTTAGTTTTTGTTGCTATCAGAGATCCTAACGTAACACAGAACTATTTAGTTTTTGTTGCTATCAGAGATCTTAACGTAACACAGAACTATTTAGTTTTTGTTGCTATCAGAGATGCTAACGTAACACAGAACTATTTAGTTTTTGTTGCTATCAGAGATGCTAACGTAACACAGAACTATTTAGTTTTTGTTGCTATCAGAGATGCTAACGTAACACAGAACTATTTAGTTTTTGTTGCTATCAGAGATGCTAACGTAACACAGAACTATTTAGTTTTTTGTTGCGATCAGAGATGCTAACGTAACACAGAACTATTTCGTTGTTGTTGCTATCAGAGAAGCTAACGTAACGCAGAACTATGAACATGTCTCATATTGTATGTGTCTGTCTTCCTTTAGTTGTGTTCTTCACATATGGAGAGTCTAATCTTTAGTGATCCCTTGATTGATGGTTAGTAAATCAATGTGGTACTAAAAGAGAACACCATGATGACGGTTTATGTATGCATGCTTCAGGGTGTGTGTCGGGGGGTGTTATTGGGGGACAGCGGGAGACAGCAGGGGTGTGCTGGGGCGGGGGTGTGACCATTATTAACGGGTCGCATACTACGTCCAAGGAGTGTGTGTGTGTGTGTGTTTGTGTGGGTTATTAACGGGTCGCCTGCTCCGTCCCATGGTAAGGAGGACAATTGGCTTTATCCTGTACCATATGCTACCCACGGAGGCTCAGACAGGGCTAGTGTTGTGTGTGTGTGTGTGTGTGTGTGGTGTGTGTGTGTGTGTGATAAACAAGGCTAGTGACGGCAGGGGCTCCTATGTTTGGCCTGTTCCCACATTCACCACAGGACTCGTGCCAGCCAGGGTTACGGTGTGTGTGTGGGGGGGGGGGCGTTGTGTGTATGGTGTGGTGTGTTGTGGTGGGGGGGGGGGCGTTGTGTGTATGGTGTGTGTGTGTGGTGTGTGTGGAGAGGGGTTGTGTGTATGGTGTGTGTGGGGGGGGGGGGCAGTTGTGTGTATGGTTGTGTTGTGGTGGTGTGTGGGAGAGGGGGGGTTGTGTGTATGGTGTGTGGTGTGTGTGGAGAGGGGTTGTGGTGTATGGTGTGTGTGTGTGGGGGGGGGGGGCGTTGTGTGTATGGTGTGTGTGTGTGTGTGGAGATGGGGTTGTGTGTTATGGTGTGTGTGGGGGGGGGGGCGTTGTGTGTATGAGGTGTGTGTGTGTGTGTGGAGAGGGGTTGTGTGGTTGTTATGTGTGTGTGTGTGGGTGGGGGGGGTGTTGTGTGTGATGTGTGTGTGTGTGTGTGGAGAGGGGTTGTGTGTATGGTGTGTGTGTGTGTGTGTGGAGGGGGTGGTGTTGTGTGTATGGTGTGTGTGTGTGTGTGTGGAGAGGGGTTTGTGTGTGTTGTGTGGTTGTGTTGTGTGTGTGGTGGTGTGTTGTGTGTGTGTAGAGTTGGTGTGTTGTGTGTGTGTGGTGTGTGGGTGTGTGTGTGTGTGGGTGGTGTATGGTGTGTGTGTGGTGTGTGAGGGTGGGTGTGTGTTGCTGTGGTTGTTGAGTGAGTTGTTAGTGTGTCAGTCAGGGTTGGTTGTGTGTGTGTGTGTGTGGGTGGGGTGTGGTGGTGTGGTGTGTGGTGGTGGGTAGGTTGTGTGTAGTTGAGAGTTGAGGTGATTCATTTAGATCTACATGATCGTGTCATTACATTTGTTTATATAATAACATTTATGTATGTGTGTGTTCTGGCAGTTCTTTTCTAGGTGAGACAAAAGTCTCATACACCTGTGAAACTGTGGTGTGATCCTGCTGTCTGAAGAGGATTTATCCAATATGATTCTGCAGCGTTTTCCACATGAAGATCTATCTATACCAATCTATCCCAACCCTCCCTCCCTCCAGGGCTGTGCGGTGACAGGGAGGAAATGCTGTTCCCTAAATCCGGATGAGGAGATGCATGGATCACCCAGTTTAGGGATTAACACAATAGCTCTAAGTCTGCTCCTATCAACACACTGATTGTGTGTACTGTACTGTAGTGTACTTTAGTATTCTGTAGTATTCTGTTGTGTACTGTAGTGTACTGTAGTATTCTGTAGTGTACTGTAGTGTACTGTAGTATTCTGTAGTGAACTTTAGTATTATGTAGTGTACTGTAGTGTACTGTAGTGTACTGTAGTATTCTGTAGTGTACTGTAGTGTACTGTATATTATGTAGTGTACTGTAGTATTCTGTAGTGTATTGTAGTATTCTGTACTGTAGTGTACTGTACTATTCTGTAGTACTCTGTAGTGTACTGTAGTATTCTGTAGTGTACTGTATATTCTGTAGTGTTCTTTAGTATTATGTAGTGTACTGTAGTATTCTGTAGTGTATTTTAGTATTCTGTAGTGTACTGTAGTATTCTGTAGTGTACTGTAGTATTCTGTAGTGTACTGTAGTGTACTGTAGTGTACTGTAGTATGCTGTTGTGTACTGGTTTATTATGTAGTGTACTGTAGTGTACTGTAGTATACTGTAGTATTATGTAGTATACTGTAGTGTACTGTAGTATGCTGTAGTGTACTGTATTATTCGGTAGTGTACTGTAGTGTACTGTAGTATACTGTAGTATTCTGTAGTATACTGTAGTGTACTGTAGTATTATGTAGTGTACTGTAGTATTCTGTAGTGTACTCTAGTGTACTGTAGTATTCTGTAGTGTACTGTATATTCTGTTGTGTACTGTAGTATGATGTAGTGTACTGTAGTATTCTGTAGTATTCTGTAGTGTACTGTAGTATTCTGTAGTATTCTGTAGTGTACTATAGTGTACTGTAGTGTACTGTAGTATTCTGTTGTGTACTGCATTATTATGTAGTATTCTGTAGTGTACTGTAGTATTCAGTAGTATTATGTAGTGTACTGTAGTGTACAGTAGTATTCTGTAGTGTACTATACTGTAGTATTATGTAGTAAATTGTAGTGTACTGTAGTATGCTGTAGTATTCTGTAGTGTACTGTAGTATACTGTAGTGTACTGTAGTATGATGTTGTGTACTGTAGTATTCTGTAGTGTACTGTAGTATGCTGTAATGTACTGTGGTGTACTGTAGTGTACTGTAGCTTCAGTTCACAGTTCTGGCATTGCATTGGTCCATAGACATATACAGTGAGGGAAAAAAGTATTTGATCCCCTGCTGATTTTGTACGTTTGCCCACTGACAAAGAAATTATCAGTCTATAATTTTAATGGTAGGTTTATTTTAACAGTGAGAGACAGAATAACAACAAAAAAATCCAGAAAAACGCATGTCAAAAATGTTATAAATTGATTTGCATTTTAATGTGGGAAATAAGTATTTGACCCCCTCTCAATCAGAAAGATTTCTGGCTCCCAGGTGTCTTTTATACAGGTAGCGAGCTGAGATTAGGAGCACACTCTTAAAGGGAGTGCTCCTAATCTCAGTTTGTTACCTGTATAAAAGAGACCTGTCCACAGAAGCAATCAATCAATCAGATTCCAAACTCTCCACCATGGCCAAGACCAAAGAGCTCTCCAAGGATGTCAGGGACAAGATTGTAGACCTACGCAAGGCTGGAATGGGCTACAAGACCATCGCCAAGCAGCTTGGTGAGAAGGTGACAACAGTTGGTGCGATTATTCGCAAATGGAAGAAACACAAAATAACTGTCAATCTCCCTCGGCCTGGGGCCATGTACCGTCAAATCTTGGGTGAGAACCTCCTTCCATCAGCCAGGGCATTGAAAATGGGTCGTGGATGGGTATTCCAGCATGACAATGACCCAAAACACACGGCCAAGGCAACAAAGGAGTGGCTCAAGAAGAAGCACATTAAGGTCCTGGAGTGGCCTAGCCAGTCTCCAGACCTTAATCCCATAGAAAATCTTTGGAGGGAGCTGAAGGTTCGAGTTGCCAAACGTCAGCCTCGAAACCTTAATGACTTGGAAAAGATCTGCAAAGAGGAGTGGATCAAAATCCCTCCTGAGATGTGTGCAAACCTGGTGGCCAACTACAAGAAACGTCTGACCTCTGTGATTGCCAACAAGGGTTTTGCCACAAAGTAGTAAGTCATGTTTTGCAGAGGGGTCAAATACTTATTTCCCTCATTAAAAAGTAAATCAATTAATAACATTTTTGACATGCGTTTTTCTGGATTTTTTTGTTGTCATTCTGTCTCTCGCTGTTCAAATAAACCTACCATTAAAATTATAGACTGATCATGTCCTTGTCAGTGGGCAAACGTACAAAATCAGCAGGGGATCAAATACTTTTTTCCCTCACTGTATTAACATGTATTCATAGGCTTTACTGTATATGTATTTATACACACTGAGTATACCAAACATTAGGAACACCTTCCTAATATTGAGTTGCACCACCTTTTCCCTCAGAACAGCCTCAATTCGTTGGGCCATGGACTCTACAAGGTGTCGAAAGCATTCCACAGGGATTCTGGCCCATGTTCACTCCTATCCTTCCCACAGTTGATTGGCAAGATGGCGCCAACAGACATGGCAGCTCTGCTTCTAGCTCCTAAGCAACTTTGCAGTATTTTGTTTTTTTGTGTGTTATTTCTTACATAATTAGCCCAGATTTTTTTTTGTGTTATTGCATACAGCCGGAAATAACTTTTGGAAATCAGAGCGGTGGTAACTCACCAACATTACGACCAGGAATACGACTTTCCCGAATTGGATCCTTTGTTCGTACCCCCCAGGGCAATTGAACTTATCCCAGAGGCTGCTCCAAGATGCAGTCGGCGGAGAAGAGGTATTCGGAGTGGACTTCTAGTCCGACTCAGGAGGCGTGCACACCATCCACCGCTTCCGAGTATATTACTCGCTAATGTTCAGTCTCTGGAAAATAAAGTAGACGAACTCAGGGCGAGGATTTCCTTCCAGAGAGACATCAGGGACTGTAACATACTCTGTTTCACGGAATCATGGCTCTCTCCGGATATACTGTCCCCGTCCATACAGCCAGCTGGGTTCTTAGTACATCGCGCAGACAGGAAAAAAGAACTCTCCGGGAAGAAGAAAGGCAGTGGTGTATGTTTCATGATTAACTACTCATGATGTGATTGTGATAACATACAGAAACTCAGGTCCATTTGTTCACCAGACCTAGAATACCTCATAATCAAATGCCGACCGTATTACCTACCAAGAGAATTCTCTTCGGTTATAGCCACAGCCGTGTATATTCCCCCTCAAGCCGATACCACGACGGCCCTCAAGGAACTACACTGGACTTTATGCAAACTGGAAACCACATATCCTGAGGCCACATTTATTGTAGCTGGGGATTTTAACAAAGCACATTTGAGGAAAACCCTACCGAAGTTCTATCAACACATATGTAGTACTCGCTCTGGTAAAACACTCGACCACTGCTATTCCCCATTCCGGGATGCCTACAAGACCCTCCCCCGCCCTCCCTTCGGCAAATCCGATCACGACTCCATTTTGCTCCTCCCTTACTATAGGCAAAAACGTGAACAGGAAGTACCCGTGCTAAGGTCTATTCAACGCTGGTCTGATCAATCGAAATCCATGCTTCAAGATTGTTTTGATCACACGGACTGGGATATGTTCCGGGTAGCCTCTGAGAATAACATTGACATATACACGGACACGGTGACTGAGTTCATTAGGAAGTGTATAGGGGATGTTGTTCCCACTGTGACTATTAAAACCTACCCAAACCAGAAACCATGGATAGATGGCAGCATTCGCACAAAACTGAAAGCGCGAACCACCGCATTTAACCATGGCAAGGTGACTGGGAATATGCTTGAAAACAAACAGTGTAGTTATTCCCTCCGTAAGGCAATCAAACAGGCAAAACGTGAGTGCAGAGACAAAGTGGAGTCGCAATCAACGGCTCAGACACGTGAGATATTGTCACGATCGTCGTTAATAGAGGAGGACCAAGGCGCAGCGTGTTGAGCGAACATACTTTAATTAGTTAAAGTGCAAACACGATACAAAACAACAAAACGACTCGTAACGTCCTAGGTAACAATGACCAGCTGGAACAAAAACCCACAAACACCAAGGGAAAACAGACAGTTTAAATATGGCTCCCAATCAGAGACAACCAGCCACAGCTGACACTCGTTGCCTCTGATTGGGAGTCACTCAGGCCAACAAAGAAACAGAAGAACTAGAACCCCCAACATAGAAATACACCACATAGAATGAACACACCCTGGCTCAACATATAGAGTCCCAGAGCCAGGGTGTGACAGATATGTGGCAGGGTCTACAGACAATCACGGATTACAAAGGGAAAACCAGCCACCGACGTCTTGCTACCGGACAAACTAAACACCTTCTTCGCCCGCTTTGAGGATAACATGGTGCCATCGACGCGGCCCGCTCCCAAGGACTGTGGGCTCTCATTCTCCGTGGCCGAAGTGAGTAAGACATTTAAGCGTGTTAACCCTCGCATTGCTGCCTGCCCACCCCTGTCATCATGAAGTGCTATGAGAGGCTAGTTAAGGATCATATCACCTTTACCTTCAATTTGCTTACCGCCCCAATAGATCCGCAGATGATGCAATTGACATCGCACTGCACACTGCCCTATCCCACCTGGACAAGAGGAATACCTACGTAAGAATGCTGTTTATTGACTATAGCTCAGCCTTCAACACCATAGTACAAGCTCATCATTAAGCTTGGGGCCCTGGGTCTGAACCCCGCCCTGTGCAACTAGGTCCTGGACTTCCTGACAGCCGCCCCCAGGTGGTGAAGGTAGGAAACAACACCTCCACTTCGCTGATCCTCAACACAGGGGCCCCACAAGGGTGCGTACTCAGCCCCCTCCTGTACTCCCTGTTCACCCATGACTGCGTGGCCACGCACGCCTCCAACTCAGTCATCAAGTTTGCAGA
Organism: Coregonus sp. 'balchen'; assembly: GCA_902810595.1. Classification (NCBI taxonomy): domain Eukaryota; kingdom Metazoa; phylum Chordata; class Actinopteri; order Salmoniformes; family Salmonidae; genus Coregonus; species Coregonus sp. 'balchen'. The sequence continues at coordinate 3,752,980 of LR778269.1, forward strand.
CGACACAACAGTAGTAGGGCTGATTACCAACAATGACGAAACAGCCTACAGGGAGGAGGTGAGGGCCCTGGCAGAGTGGTGCCAGGAAAATAACCTCTCTCTCAACAAAACGAAGGAGCTGATCGTGGGCTTCAGGAAACAGCAGAGTGAGCACGCCCCTATCCACATCGACAGGACCGCAGTGGAGAAGTTCCTCGGTGTACACATCACTGACAATCTGAAATGGTCCACCCACACAGACAGTGTGGCGAAGAAGGCGCAACAGCGCCTCAGAAACCTGGTACAGAAACCTGGTACAGAAACTGCACCGCCCACAACCGCAGGGCTCTCCAGAGGCTGGTGGGGTCTGCCCAACGCATCACCGGGGACACACTGCCTGCCCTCCAGGACACCTACAGCACCCGATTTCACAGGAAGACCAAAAAGATAATCAAGGACATCAACCACCCAAGCCACGGCCTGTTCACCCCGCTATCATCCAGAAGGCGAGGTCAGTACAGGTGCATCAAAGCTGGGACCGAGAGACTGAAAAACAGCTTCTATCTCAAGGCCATCAGACTGTTAAATAGCCATCACTAGCCGGATATCACCCGGTTACTCAACCCTGCACCTTAGAGGCTGCTGCCCTATATACATAGACATGGAATCACTGGCCACTTTAATAATGGAACACTGGCCACTTTAATAATGTTTACATACTGCTTTACTCATCTCATATGTATATACTGTATTCTATACTACTGTATTTTAGTCAATGCCACTCTGACATTGCTCGTCCTAATATTTATATATTTCTTAATTACATTCTTTTACTTTGAGATTTGTGTGTATTGTTGTGAATTGTTAGATACTACTGCACTTTTGGAGCTAGGAACACAAGCATTTCGCTACACCCGCAATAACATCTGCTAAATATGTGTATGTGACCAATACAATTTGATTTGATTTGAAGTTTGCTGGATGTCCTTTGGGTGGTGGTCCATTCTTGATACACACTGGAAATTGTTGAGCGTGAAAAACCCAGCGGCGTTGCAGTTCTTGACACAAACCGGTGCGCCTGGCACCTACTACCATACCCCGTCCAAAGGCACTTAAATCTTTTGTCTTGCCCATTCACCCGCTGAATGGCACACGTACACAATCCAGGTCTCAATTGTCTCAAGGCTTCAAAATCCTTCTTTAACCCGTCTCCTCCCCTTCATATACACTGACTGAAGTGGATTTAACAAGTGACATCAATAAGGGATCATAGCTTTCACCTGGATTCACCTGGTCAGGCTATGTCATGTTCCTAATGTTTTGTCCACTCAGAGTTTATGTGCTTATATACATACTTTTGGTCTCTGGTCTCTACAATGCCAATGATCTCTTCCAGCGACAAAGTCATTGTTTCAGTATTATAGATGTTTAGTCGATCACAATCTTTAAATTTATCTGTTTTTTCCCCTCTTCTTCGCAGGTCTACGATCAATCTCCACATCATGACGACCTCAACCCTGACTCCTCCTCACACTCCTCCTCCTGCGGCGAACAACAGGCGAGCAACAGTTCACCCGACACGTGGAACACCAATGGAATGGATCAGACTGGCTACAGAGGAATGGGAGGGTCTTCAGCCCACCAATCAGGGTGCTACAGTAACCCGCAACCATCACATAATCACCTGGTAAGTAAATAGTTCATTTGTCGTATGATTACTCACATTAAAAACAGTCAGAAAGTTTGGGACAAATATGTAGGAATATACTGTATACACACTGAGTATACAAAGCATTAGGAACACCTTCCTAATATTGAGTTGCACCCCCCTTTTGCCTTCGGAACAGCCTCAATTCGTCGTGGGCATGGACTCTACAAGGTGTTGAACGCGTTCCACAGGGATGCTGGTCCATGTTGACTCCAATGCTTCCCACAGTTGGCTGGATGTCCTTTGGTTGGTGGACCGTTCTTGATACACACAGTAAACTGTTGAGTGTGAAAAACCCAGCAGCGTTGCAGTTCTTGACACACTCAAACCGGTGTGCCTGGCACCTACTACAATACCCTGTTCAAAGGCACAAATATTTGGTCTTGCCCATTCACCCTCTGAATGGCACACGTACACAATCCATGTCTCAAGGCTTAATATTTCCTTCTTTAACCCGTCTCCTCCCCTTCATCTACACTGATTGAAGTGGATTTAACAAGTGACATCAATAAGGGATCATAGATGTCACCTGGACTCACCTGGTCAGTCTATGTCATGGAAATATGTTTCTGATGTTTTGTCCACTCAGTGTATATATATGTACTGTAAAGTGCTGCACCGTCACCAAGACAAATGTAACATGTGTATGTTTGGTTGTTTTGCAGGTCTATTCTCCCCATTCAGTCTCACCTGTAGAGGTGAACAGGGGTCTTCCTCCCATGTCTACCTTCCACCGTAACGACCCTGCTTCATCTCACTCCCTGTCAGCCGACAGCTCAGATAACTCCACAGGAAACCCCGCTACAGGAGGGTCTCAGACTGGAGCAGCCCTGGGGAAAGCACTGGCTTCTGTATGTACTGGGACTGCTTACAAAGCCAACTTCAAAGTGAAGAGACATTTTCTCTAGCCACAATGACAAATAGGGAAATGTCCCTAGTGCAACAGACCACTGCGTGCCGTTATTATTAACCCAGCCCTGGGCCATGCTGCTGGGCTGCTTGTTGACCGTCTATCCAACCAGTCAAATATTATTTAGTCAGCTCGGGTTACGAGCCACGCTACTGAGGTGGTGGTTGTAAAACCGCACAGAGAAATGACAAGGGATGCTTTTATAATGATGCATGGAGTTGCTACTCACGGTCCTCTACCCCTCCTCTACCCCTCCTCTACCCCTCCTCTACCCCTCCTCTACCCCTCCTCTACCCCTCCTCTATCCCTCCCCTACCCCTCCTCTATCCCTCCTCTACCCCTCCTCTACCCCTCCCTCTACCCCTCCTCTATCCCTCCTCTACCCCTCCTCTATCCCTCCCCTACACCCTCCTCTATCCTCCCTACCCCTCCCCCTAAAACCCTCCTACACCCCTCCCTATAACACCCACACCCTAACACCCCCCCTACCTCCCTACCCCTCCCACCCCTCCCTAACCACACCGCTAACACACCCTCTACCCGCCCCTCCTACTACCCCTCCTCACCCCACCCCCCGAACCCCTACCCCTCCATACACCCCCCACGAACCCTCCACCGTACATCGCACCCTCAGCCAATACCAACCCTCCCTACCTTCGACCCCCACCTCACCCCCCCCCCCCACACCCCCCCCACCACCCCGTACTAATCCCTCCCATCACCCCCCCTACCCACCGAACCCCTACCCACCCACGCACCTCCTCACCCCCACGCCTAACCCACTCTACCGCCTACCTCATACCCCATCACTCTATCCCCTCCTCACCATACCCCTTGACCCCCCTACCCCTCCCTACCCATCCTCTACCCCTCCTCTATCCCCGCTCTACGCCCTCCTCTAACCTAACCCCTCCTCTATTCACCGTCCCTACCCCTCAATCCTCCTCTACCCCTCTCGACCCCTCCTCTCCTCTACCTCTCCTCTACACCCTCCTCTATCCCCTCTCTCTCCCTTCTCTCTCCTCCTCTACCTTTCTTCTTTCTCTTATCCTCTATCTCTTCTTCTTCTTCTTCTTCTTCTTCTTCTTCTTCTTCTTCTTCTTCTTCTTCTTCTTCTTTTCCGCCTCTCCTCTTCTGTCTGTCTGTGTTCAGATCTATTCTCCTGACTACACCAGCAGCAGTGAAAACTCCTCCACACCAGAGAGGTCTCCATCTCCACACACAGGGTCTGCAACTGGTCCCCCAGCTAACCAGTGGCGCACGTCCGCTCAGGCGTCTCTCTCCCCCAGCTACGAGTCTTCTCCTATATCACTGGTAAGGACATGGAGCTCTGTGACATCATCTTTGTGAGTTTGATAGGTCACGGAGACTGTTCAAATACTGTACTCACACATTCTATCATTGATTTTGTCTGCTGGAGTCACATTTTTTGTAAATGCTGCTGTCTTTGAATTGATCCAACTCATCTGAAACATATCTTATTTTAATTTAGCCTCAATCACTGTAATGTTTCATTCTCATCATAACAATAACACCCCCTCACTCCCTCCCTCCCCCTCCCCTGTCTCTCTAGTCTCAGTTGGAGGATCGTCTAGACAGACTGGATGATGTGATCTATGTTCTGCATAACCATGCGGCGGGACCCATCCCCAGCCTGCCCTCTGACATCCACAGCCTGTTGAACCAGGCTCACCATGGACACAGTCACAGCACCCCGCTAACAGGCGCACACCATGGACACAGTCACAGCACCCCGCTAACAGGTGCACACCATGGACACAGACCCACCGTAGCACATGACACAGCCATGGTGAGACCCATTCATTACTTTTGAAAGTGTTTCAGGTTGTGTCTGTTTTATGTATGGGAAGTGTGCCGGGAAAGGCTATTGGTGTGTGTGTGTGTGTGTGTGTGTGTGTGTGTGTGTGTGTGTGTGTGTGTGTGTGTGTGTGTGTGTGTGTGTGTGGGTGTGTGCAGGGTTTGGTTTGGTAGGTAAATTTCTAAATGTAATCCGTTACAGTTACTAGTTACCTGTCCAAAATTGTAATCAGTAACGTAATTTTTGGATTACCCAAACTCAGTAACATCATCTGATTACTTTCAGTTACTTTTGGATGACTTTCCCCTTAAGAGGCATTAGAAGAAGACTAAAAGGATCCATCAAACTCATTTGTTGTGTCATCATAGTGGTCTCTGATTGGTGGTCATCATTTGGTATGTCATCATAGTGGTCTCTGATTGGTGGTCATCATTTGGTGTGTCATCATAGTGGTCTCTGATTGGTGGTCATCATTTGGTGTGTCATCATAGTGGTGGTCTCTGACTTGTGGTCAGACTCAGGTGGAAAAACTTAAACTTCTGTTTTTTTTCCAATGCTTAATTGAATGTCATTGAGAAAACAGAAATCTGTGTGTGCCCTGCCACCACTGCTCTACCAATCACACCAGACACACTCCAGCTATGGTACGCATATTTTCCACATGTCATTTTGACATATTTTCCACATGTCATTTCGACATATTTTCCATGTCATTGTCATTCCTGACATATTTTCCATAGCGGGAGGGTTTTTTCTTCTGGAAATAGAGAACAATGGGGAATGCCGCATTTAATTTAATTTGCTGCGGGTCTGAAAAGTCTATCTATGTGTGGATACTGACCAGGTAACGGTACGGACAGGAGGAAGGGCACTGCCTCCACCATGACACTTACACAGCAGTGTCAGACCTGGGTTCAAATAGCATTTGTTTTCTCTCAAATATTCTAACTGCGCTTGATTGATATTGCCTGGTATAGTGGAGCCAATAGAATAGTTCCAAAAAGTGCAAACCCTGCCCGTCTGGCACTTCAGGCAGTCTCAATCAAATGCTTAAAGTGTTTGAAAGAAAACAAATACTTTTTGAACCCTGGTCTGTGTGTTAGGCCTACTCAGACAGAGGACAGAGTAATGAGAGTAGGCCTACATTACATTAAGAGGATATGAGGCCGTTTACTCTAATCCCTAGGAGGGGTATTCAATTCATTCAGTCACTTTTTATTTTACAGGGATATGTGTCAGTTTAAAAATGAATCATTCCTGAAAGGAATTAAGGGTATGTTTAGGGGAGTCATGAGGGAGGGATTGGGATTTTTCTCTGAATCCAATTCATTCTGTGAGAGAAACAGATCTATTTGTGGAAAATGGAAGGTTGTTGGTTTAGTTACCTATTTGTCATTGGGGGTAGCGTCAAGGAAATGTTACATTTAGCAGACGCTCTTATCCAGAGCAATTAGGGTTAAGTGCCTTGCTCAAGGGCACATCAACAGATTTTTCACCTAGTCGGCTCGGGGATTAGAACCAGTGACCTTTCGGTTACTGGCACAACGCTCTTAACCACTAAGCTACCTGCCGCCCATACGTTGAAGGCAACGTATGTGTAATGTATTTTTTATATTGACTGTTTCCCCACTAAGTAGATGATAATGAAATACACTACATGACCAACAGTATGTGGACACCTGCTCGTCGAACATCTCATTCCAAAATCATGGTCATTGATATAGAGTTGGTCCCCCCCCCTTTGCTGCTATGACAGCCTCCACTCTTCTGGGAAGGTTTTCCACTAGATGTTGAGCCATTGCTGCGGGGTCTTGCTTCCATTCAGCCGCAAGATGGCGCCGACAGACATGGCAGCTCTGCCTCTAGCTCCTAAGCAACTTTTGCAGTATTTTGTTTTTGTGTGTGTTATTTCTTACGTTATTAGCTCAGAACGTTTTTTTGTGTTATTACATACAGCCGGAAATAACTTTTGGATATCAGAGCGGCGGTAACTGTTCCAAGATGCAGTCGGCGGAGAAGAGGTATTCGGAGTGGACTTCTAGTCCGACTCAGGAGGCGTGCACACCATCCATCGCTTCCGAATATATTACTCGCTAATGTTCAGTCTCTGGACAATAAAGTAGACGAACTCAGGGCGAGGATCTCCTTCCAGAGAGACATCAGGGACTGTAACATACTCTGTTTCACGGAATCATGGCTCTCTCCGGATATACTGTCCCCGTCCATACAGCCAGCTGGGTTCTCAGTACATCGCGCAGACAGGAATAAAGAACTCTCCGGGAAGAAGAAAGGCAGTGGTGTATGTTTCATGATTAACTACTAATGGTGTGATTGTGATAACATACAGAAACTCAAGTCCTTTTGTTCACCCAACCTAGAATACCTCACAATCAAATGCTGACCGTATTACCTCCCAAGAGAATTCTCTTCAGTTATAGTCACAGCCGTGTATATTCCCCCTCAAGCTGATACCACGACTGGAAACCACATATCCTGAGGCCGCATTTATTGTAGCTGGGGATTTTAACAAAGCAAATTTGTGACTTGTTTCAGGAAACTAAGGCGTATGTCGCGGGTCACTACTTCACAGGAGAGCCATTTGAACATAAACCTTTTTTTTTAAATCAAAATGTGTTTCTTGGCAGAAATGCCTTCTGGAACATGTGAACTTTCATGTGCCTTAATAATAAACTTGTATGCAATCTGTAAATATAAATAAAATTGTTAAATTACGATCCTAGTTGGTTAAGCCACAGAAAAAGACAGCAAACTTCCCACTAGCCATGATTGGCTGAGATAATGAGTGGGCTGGACATGCCGAGAGAGGAGTTCGGATTGGTCTGCCATATAGAAGGCTTCTGTCTATTTGAGCTGGTCATTATGTGTAGGTAATCCTGTCTAACACTGCTTTTTTTTTATGTATCGTGTAGTGGAGCTGCATAAGTGTTTTGAAATCGGTGGAATTAGAGTATGATAGCTAAAGAGATGGAGATAACACCTGTCTCCGGATTACATCTTCAAACTAAGGGCAACCATGGCAACCGTGACAGGGAGACGCGTCCATCATGCATGATGTATACGGGTCAGATAGTCTAGCTAGCTACATTTTCAGATATTACACGTTTCTAATTTTGACAGAAAGTGGTTTCATTTCAAGTGTAATGTTAGCTAGCTAGCTAACGTTAGCTGGCTGGCTCGCTAGTTAAGGTTACGTGTATGATCTTATTATTTGTATATCAGAGCCATTTGCTTGCTAACATTGCACCTGGTTGGTTAGCTACCTGCAGATTCATGCAGGGTAGTAAAGTCATGAGTTAGGATTATGGTTCATTGTTTAACTAGCTAACGTTAGCTGGCTGGCTCGCTAGCTAACGTTACGTGTATGATGTTATTATTCATATCTCAGAGCCGTTTGCTTGGTTAGTTAGAGCCTAATGTTAGCTAGCTAACATTGAACATGGTTGGTTACCTACCAGCAGATTCGTCAGGGTAGTAACGTCATGAGTTAGCACTATGGTTCATTGTTTAACTAGCTAACGTTAGCTGGCTGGCTCGCTAGCTAACGTTACGTGTATGATGTTATTATTCGTGTCTCAGAGCCATTTGCTTGGCTAGTTAGAGCCTAATGTTAGCTAGCTAACATCGAACCTGGTTGGTTAGCTACCAGCAGATTCATGCAGGGTAGTAACGTCATGAGTTGGGATTTTGGGACATTGTTTAGCTAGGTAGCTAACGTTAGCTGGCTGGCTCGCTTGCTAACGTTACGTGACGTGTATGATCTTACAAGTTGTTTACCTAGCTAGCTAGCTACATATCTTAACAAAAGACTCCACTATGCAAGTAACCATTTCGGGTGCGTTCGTAAATTCAATCTGAGTATGCCAGAGCGCAGAATAACTGATGAATTTACGAACGCACAACACCCGTTGAATATGGCCATTGTCAGTAAACGTCGGCAAAAAGGTGTCATTAAATTGTTGCCAGCAGAGCTGGTTAGGCTGTTTTCATGTTATCCAGAGGTAAACAATGAACCATAATCCCAATTTTGTGTCTGAAAGTAAATAGCAAGCTAGCCAATGTTAGCCAGTTAGCTTGGGTGCTTGACTACCGTTGTGAGGTCAGAACACTCGGATCAACCTTACTTATCGGCCAGAGCGTCAAGTGTGCGCTCTGAACGCTCCGAGAGCGAAACGAGATGGGTGGGGCTAAAGCTTAAGAGGGTGTGAACGATGCTGAATGGGTGTAGATAAAGAAAAGCTCTTCACTAGGTACCAAAACATTCAAAGGCCATTTTCTCAAAAGTGAGACTACAAGTTTATCAACATTCAAAGCAGAATTACTTTCCCATTGTTCCATTAAATGCAGTGTATGATATACCATTTTGTAGCTCTGTGTCTCTGCTTTTTTTCCAATGTAAAAAACACAATTTCAAATTTTGCTACATAAAACCGAATCAAGGCGGTTGGTCACATTTGAGGAAAACGCTACCAAAGTTCTAACAACACATTGACTGTAGTAGTCGCTCTGGTAAAACACTCGACCACTGCTACTCCCCCTTTCGAAAGGCCTACAAGGCCCTCCCCCGCTCTCCCTTCGGCAAATCAGATCACGACTCCATTTTGCTCCTCCCTTCCTATAGGCAGAAACTCAAACAGGAAGTACCCGTGCTAAGGTCTATTCAACGCTGGTCTGACCAATCGGAATCCATGTTTAAAGATTGTTTTGATCACACGGACTGGGATATGTTCCGGGTAGCCTCTGAGAATAACATTGACGTATACACGGACACGGTGACTGAGTTCATCAGGAAGTGTATAGGGGATGTTGTTCCCACTGTGACTATTAAAACCTACCCAAACCAGAAACTGTGGATAGATGGCAGCATTCGCGCAAAACTGAAAACCATGGCAAGGTGACTGGGAATATGGTTGAATACAAACCTTCTTCGCCCGCTTTGAGGATAACACAGTGCCATCGACGCAGCCCACTCCCAAGGACTGTGGGCTCTCGTTCTCCGTGGTCAATGTGAAAAAGAGATTTAAGCGTGTTAACCCTCGCAAGGCTGCCGGCCCAGACGGCATCCCTAGCCGCGTCCTCAGAGCATGCGCAGACCAGCTGGCTGGAGTGTTTACGGACATATTCAATCTCTCCCTATCCCAGTCTGCTGTCCCCACTTGCTTGAAGATGTCCACCATTGTTCCTGTACCCAAGAAAGAAAAGGTAACTGAACTAAATTACTATTGCCCCCTAGCACTAACTTCTGTCATCATGAAGTGCTTTGAGAGGCTAGTTAAGGATCATATCATATCTACCTTACCTGACACCCTAGACCCACTTCAATTTGCTTACCGCCCCAATAGATCCACAGACCATGCAATCGCCATTGCACTGCACACTGCCCTATCCCATCTGGACAAGAGGAATACCTATGTAAGAATGCTGTTTATTGACTATAGCTCAGCCTTCAACCCCATAGTACCCTCCAAGCTCATCATTAAGCTCGGGGCCCTGGGTCTGAACCCCGCCCTGTGCAACTGGGTCCTGGACTTCCTGACGGGCTGCCCCCAGGTGGTGAAGGTAGGAAACAACATCTCCACTTCACTGATCCTCAACACTGGGGCCCCACAAGGGTGCGTGCTCAGCCCCCTCCTGTACTCCCTGTTCACCCATGACCGCGTGGCCAAGCGTGCCTCCAACTCGATCATCAAGTTTGCAGACGACACAACAGTAGTAGGCTTGATTACCAACAATGACGAGGCAGCCTACAGGGAGGAGGTGAGGGCTCTGGTGGAGTGGTGCCAGGAAAATAACCTCTCCCTCAACGTGGAGAAGGTGGAAAAGCCTCAAGTTCCTCGGTGTACACATCACTGACAATCTGAAATGGTCCACCCACACAGACAGTGTGGTGAAGAAGGCGCAACAGCGCCTCTTCAACCTCAGGAGGCTGAAGAAATTTGGCTTGGCCCTTAAGACCCTCAGAAACTTTTACAGATGCACAATTGAGAGCATCCTGTCGGGCTGTATGCTGTAGCGTTAAGATTTCCCTTCCCTTGAACTAAGGGGCCTAGCCCCAGACCATTATTCCTCTTCCACCAAACTTTACAGTTGGCACTATGCATTCCGGCAGGTACTGTTCTCCTGGCATCCGCCAAACCCAGATTCGACCGTCGGACTGCCAGTTGGTGAAGCGTGATTCACCACTCCAGAGAACACGTTTCCACTGCTCCAGAGTCCAATGGCGGCGAGCTTTACACCACTCCAGCCGACGCTTGGCGTTGCGCATGGTGATCTTAGGCTTGTGTGCGGCTTCTCGGCCATGGAAACCCATTTCATGAAGCTCCCGACGTACAATTATTGTGCTGACGTTGCTTCCAGAGGCAGTTTAGAACTGAGTGTTGCAACCGAGGACAGACGATTTTTACGCGCTACGCGCTTCAGCACACGGCGGTCCTGTTCTGTGAGCTTGTGTGGCTTACCACTTCGCGGCTGAGCCGTTGTTGCTCCTAGACGTTTCCACTTCACAATAACAGCACTTACAGTTGACCGGGGCAGCTCTGGCAGGGCAGAACATTTACAAACTTACTTGTTGGAAAGGTGGCATCCTATGACGGTGCCACATTGAAAGTCACTGAGCTCTTCGGTACGGGCCATTTTACTGCCAATGTTTGTCTATGGAGATTGCATGTCTGTGTGCTTGATTTTATACACCTGTCAGCAACGGGTGTGGCTGAAATAGCCGAATCCACTCATTTGAAGGGCCATGTAGTGTATGTGTATATTTATGCCACCTATTCTCTTGTGTGTGTACAGGTAGAGGCTGTCAATCTGAACAACAACAACCACCCTGCGCTCCAGAGCCGTTCACTTAATAAAAATGGCCGCTCCTTCGTAGCGGGTCTCCCGGCAGGACTAGGTGGCTTGGAGCTGAAGTTGGAGGGTCTGGAGGATGTTGAGCAGTATGAGCTTCATCACAGCCATCACAACCAGCAGGGTCACAGACACAGCTCTGACAGCCACAGCCAGCGCTCCGACGAGGAGAACGAGTCACACAAGACACAAGGAGACAGCATGACCAGGTGAGGACAGCAAAAAACAGCTTTATACTCTCTGTCTCTTTGCCTCTAGACTGGTCCCAGATCAGCTTTATGCTCTCTGTCTCTCTGCCTCTAGACTGGTCCCAGATCAGCTTTATACTCTGTCTCTCTGCCTCTAGACTGGTCCCAGATCAGCTTTATACTCTGTCTCTCTGCCTCTAGCTTGGTCCCAGATCAGCTTTATACTCTCTCTCTCTGCCTCTAGACTGGTCCCAGATCAGCTTTATACTCTCTGTCTCTCTGCCTCTAGCCTGGTCTCAGATCAGCTTTATGCTCTCTTTATCTGCCTCTAGCCTGATCCCAGATCAGTTTGTGCTGTCTTGTCAGAGTTGGCAAGATATAATTATTATTATAGCTATTCTCCCTCTACCCAGCGGGGGACATAGTTGTTATGACATCATTTCAACAAGCTTTGCCTGCTGGCTGGGTAGCTGCCTATCTATCTGTTTGAGTGGTAAAAACTGGTAATGAATTCAATATTCAACTAGATTAATTTTTTTAATGATCAGAAGAAGAGATAGTTCCTGTAGTTCCAACTCAACCCCACTAAAATATCCAAAGTGTTCAAAGAATTCCCACCAGAGGGCGCCACATAGCAACTGCCAATTCTAGTACCGACCCCCACTTTCTTTTCTCCCTTTCAGCAGCATCCACGAGGACGAGGATAACCTGAGTCCAGAGCAGAGGGCTGAGCGGGAGCGGGAGCGGCGGATGGCTAACAACGCCCGCGAGCGCCTTCGGGTCCGTGACATCAACGAGGCGTTCAAAGAGCTGGGTCACATGACACAGCTGCACCTGAAGAGCGAGAAGCCTCAGACTAAGCTGCTTGTCTTACACCAGGCCGTGGCTGTAATACTTAGTCTAGAGCAACAGGTCAGAGGTCAGTACTGCTGCCATCTTGAACAGGTCTCTCTTGCAAAATAGATTATGGCTATTTCTTAATGAATCTTTCCTCGCATTCTCTCTCCTCGGCTCCTTCTCAAAACACATTGGAGGAGAAGGTCTGAGGAGAGGGACATTGTATCTTCTCTTCCAATAAGATTGAGAAGGAGATTAAGAAAATATAGAAATATAGTTATTATCTAATAACCTGTATAAATAAAGGTTGAATGAGTAAGTACTTCACTACAGTGGAACATGAATCGATGGGAGGGGCTGCGTAGAAGAGGATACGTCCTGGTTCCCTGGCTGGTCTATGAGACAGTACTAACGTTGATGTCCTGGTTCCCTCGCTGGTCTATGAGACAGTACTAACGTTGATGTCCTGGTTCCCTGGCTGGTCTATGAGACAGTACTAACGTTGATGTCCTGGTTCCCTCGCTGGTCTATGAGACAGTACTAACGTTGATGTCCTGGTTCCCTGGCTGGTCTATGAGACAGTACTAACGTTGATGTCCTGGTTCCCTGGCTGGTCTATGAGACAGTACTAACGTTGATGTCCTGGTTCCCTGGCTGGTCTATGAGACAGTACTAACGTTGATGTCCTGGTTCCCTGGCTGGTCTATGAGACAGTACTAACGTTGATGTCCTGGTTCCCTGGCTGGTCTATGAGACAGTACTAACGTTGATGTCCTGGTTCCCTGGCTGGTCTACGGGACAGTCCTAACGTTGATGTCCTGGTTCCCTGTCTGGTCTACGGGACAGTACTAATGTTGATGTCCGTGTGATCTGCTACCTCTAGAGCGTAACCTGAACCCCAAGGCAGCCTGTCTGAGGAGGAGGGAGCAGGAGAATACGTCAGCTGGGTTAACGGACGCCCAGGGCCTGCATCAACACCAGGCATCACTACATCCTGGACTAGAGGCAGCTAACCCCATGGGACATCATCTCTAAACACCTAAAACAGGTACAGTACAAATATCTCTTCTTCTTCTTCTTCTTCTTCTTCTTCTTCTTCTTCTTCTTCTTCTTCTTCTTCTTCTTCTTCTTCTTCTTCTTGTTCTTGTTCTTGTTCTTCTTGTTCTTGTTCTTCTTCTTGTTCTTCTTGTTCTTGTTCTTCTTCTTGTTGTTCTTCTTCTTGTTCTTGTTCTTGTTCTTGTTCTTGTTCTTGTTCTTGTTCTTGTTCTTGTTCTTGTTCTTGTTCTTGTTCTTCTTCTATAGCGTGTTGATCCAAGTTGAATAATCCATATTGTGAGAACATTACAACCCATTTTTCTTTCTTTCTACAGATGAAGTGAAGGAGGAGGATCATCTCCAGATGGTGAAAGACCATCCAATGACGTTCAGTGTTATCTCTAGGACCCGGTAGTGAAGAAACTGAAGGTTTTTCGGTGTATGGGAAAAGTGTTGCAGCAGCTAATTAACCATGATAGTAGTGACAATTTCCTCCTAACCATCCTGATCGACTTTCACCTGTGCCTAAACTTACTTGTAACCAGCAAATGTTTTGTACAATATGTTTTATATTCGTTAGTACAGTGAAAGAAAAAAAAACAAAGCACTGTCTTGTGTAAAACAACGTTTATTTCATATTTTTACTCTCCTCTGCCGTACAGCATTTACTGCAATGCAGCCTCCGCAGAAGTCAGAGCATTCATAGTTGTTGAGCTTCGAGGAGCTGTCATACGCATCCAATAAATTGGTCTGAACCGCACCACTCGTAGTGAATCAGGGCTAATCTCTATAGCCATCCAGCGAATTACAAGCAACTGGCTAAACGAAAAGACAGGACCTTACCTCCTCTGAGATGTTGGCATCTGTTTCCCAGTGTTTGACATAGGAGCTCAGCCAAGATAGCATGAGGTAAAAAGGCTGCGTCTCCATCCCGAATCTCCCCATCGCCCCCCAAGCAAAATGTGCCTATTGTTTACATGTGTATTTCACACTTTGTTGAAGAGTATAATGTTTGTATTGATGTCAACCCCAATACATGTTCATGTCATCATCATCATCAACCAACTGCATTACAGTTAAAAACTACTTTGACTACCACCACCGATTTCTGTATGCTAGCTATGCTACCAGTTTATACGAATGGGAGTTAGCATTTAGCAGTCACTTTTTATAAACCTGAAAAGGGACAACTTACATTTTTACATTTTACATTTTAGTCATTTAGCAGATGCCCTTATCCAGAGCGACTTACAGTTAGTGAGTGCATACATTTTTTTTTTCATACTGGTCCCCCGTGGGAATCGAACCCACACACCTGCCATAAAATTATGTAACTTCTAAATGTTATGCAACGAAAAACTGCCAAATATATCCAAATCGGATTTTAGTAACCACATTGTGGGCCTGTTACAATACATCAATCATGACGAATTTGGCAAATATCCTCTTTGTTCGATCAGATTTGTTGAATGTGTGCCAATTCAGCATCCTTCTATCCTCCAGCATTCCATTGACCTCTTTACTACATATATCCCCATTACCGCCCCGATCTCTTTCCAGGAGTTCAAACTAATTATTGTGTCTTTGAAATCCCTACACGAGGTATCGTAAATATGTTTTTTTATTTGTGAACTTGTTCTGATAGCCTTTTCGTCAACGTTTTTTTTTTTTGGCAAGGAAGTTGGCAAGGAAG
Organism: Coregonus sp. 'balchen'; assembly: GCA_902810595.1. NCBI lineage: Eukaryota > Metazoa > Chordata > Actinopteri > Salmoniformes > Salmonidae > Coregonus > Coregonus sp. 'balchen'. The sequence goes on from LR778269.1 coordinate 3,768,016, forward strand.
TGAGTTTGTGTTTATACAGGATGTACCACCCCACCTACCGTCAACCAATCATGTCAATGCAGAACTATATGGAGCTGTGCGGATCACTCCGCATTGTTACAAAATTTGGGAGGCGCATGGCATCGCCGTACGGAGCTCAATTTGGCCTCCGCAAGCCTCCGGAGGCACCGCAATTGAGTCACGCCCTCCATATGGAGCCTCTGGGCCGCATGCCAGATCAAGCATAAATTGTCTTTAAGGCTGATACAAGCTTATATCAGCCTTAAAGACAATTTATGCTTGCTCCAGCAATATGATCTGGAGGTTCTGTGCAGAGGGTGTGAGGCAATGGTGGAGCCTCCGGAGGCTTGCAGTGGCCAAATCGATCTCCGTACCACATCACTGTGCGCCTCCCAAATGTTTTAAACAACGCAGAGGGCTCCATATAGCTCCACATTTTACATGATTGGTTGACGGTAGGTGAGGGCGGGAGTTCCTGTATAAACACAAAACTCACTTCCTTGACAACTTCCTTCACAACAGTTCTGCGCTGCTCCGCAAAGTGAAGCACAAGAAGTGTGAACGCCCTGACTTCTGCAGAGACCGTATCAGAGTAAAGGCTGCACGGCCACTGCAGATGTCGGATTGACCATGCAGAGCCTTTTAGTTGTATGTACAAGCTAGTGCTTAGGCAGAGTCCACATTTTTGGAGCTAAATGCACATTTTGCTTAGCTACAGATGGATTAATACTTTAATTGAAAATATTGAATACTTGTTACTAACTTTTTGTAGTTTATATTTTCTACAATTACTAATAATATCTGAATTACAGATCTTTAATTTTAAACAAAAAATTTGTTTATGTCACATATTTTAACAGACACTGTAAATAATGATGCCCTAAACAATCCAGTGTATATTGGAGAGTTCCATAATGGGGGATGTCTTTGTAAAACCCATATCTTTCAGTTATGTACTGTTATGTTGATGAGCGTCACATATGTCATCTACAGTAAATGTAAACCATAAAATGATGTAGCGAAAAATGTTTTTTTAAGATATCATAAGTATTTCTTATTTTTCAGAGAAAAAAAAAATTCTCAGAAAAGACATACGGTATGTATAATTCGAGGAGTTAACGATAATGATGACGATGAACACCTGCGCCATTTGGTGAATGGCTGGACAATTCCGCTAGGGGGAACACGTAGTTGTGAATAGAGACTGGAATGGGGAGGGGGAATCCCAAGCGCTATAAAACAGCTCCCACAACACTGTCACTTCAGCCAGGCACTACTTTAACAGAAATACGCGAATTTAGGTAAGAAAATCACACAGATTTGCGCACAGGAACACTTTTCTAAACTGTCTAACTGTTACTCGAACCAATTGCACAGTTAGTGCTTCATAAAGTGATTCTCGTTTTGGCATTGCCTGGGTAGGCTATTTTATCGTTCAAGAACATCACGTATGATGCGCTAGTAAAGGGAGAGTGGTGTTTTATTATCGGCTGGTAAAACTGCGCAGACGATTATCCATGCATATATCCTTTGTCTTTAATTACAATCGTACAAATATATGTTGATAAAGTAGACACATTTTTGATATTGGTTAATTAAAAACGTTATGTTCTATTTATTTTCATTAAAGAAGTGTACTCCCACGGGGCAAAAACTGGTTTAATGTTGTTTCCACGTCATTTCAATCCCCCAAATCAAAGTGAAGACGTTGAATCAACGTGGAAAACTCAGTGGATTTGCAAAAAGTCATTTTGTATTTTTTTTTCACCTTAACTTTTAACCTACAGTTGAAGTTGGAAGTTTACATACACTTAGGTTGGAGTCATTAAAACTCGTTTTTCAACCACTCCACAAATTTCTTGTTAGCAAACTATAGTTTTGGCAAGTCGGTTAGGACATCTACTTTGTGCATGACACAAGTAATTTTTCCAACAATTGTTTACAGACAGATTATTTCACTTATAATTCACTGTATCACAATTCCAGTGGGTCAGAAGTTTACATACACTAAATTGACTGTGCCTTTAAACAGCTTGGAAAATTCCAGAAAATTATGTCATGGCTTTAGAAGCTTCTGATAGGCTAATTGACATCATTTGAGTCAATTGGAGGTGTACCTGTGGATGTATTTCAAGGCCTACTTTTTTGCTTGACATCATGGGAAAATCTAAATAAATCAGCCAAGACCTCAATTTCCAAACACCTGAAGGTACCACGTTCATCTGTACAAACAATAGTATGCAAGTATAAACACCATGGGACCATGCAGCCGTCATACCGCTCAGGAAGGAGACGCGTTCTGTCTCCTAGAGATTAACGTACTTTGGTGCGAAAAGTGCAAATCAATCCCAGAACAACAGCAAAGGACCTTATGAAGATGCTGGAGGAAACTGGTACAAAAGTATCTATATCCACAGTAAAACGAGTCCTATATCGACATAACCTGAAAGGCCGCTCAGCAAGGAAGAAGCCACTGCTCCAAAACTGCCATTAAAAAGCCAGACTACGGTTTGCAACTGCACATGGGGACAAAGATCGTACTTCTTGGAGAAATGTCCTCTGGTCTGATGAAACAATAATAGAACTGTTTAGCCATAATGACCATCGTTAGGTTTGGAGGAAAAAGGGGAAGCTTGCAAGCCGAAGAACACCATCCCAACCGTGAAGCACGGGGGTGGCAGCATCATGCTGTGGGGGTGCTTTGCTGCAGGAGGGACTGGTGCACTTCACAAAATAGATGGCATCATGAGGAAGGAAAATTATGTGGATATATTGAAGCAACATCTCAAGACATCAGTCAGGAAGTTAAAGCTTGGTCGCAAATGGGTCTTCCAAATGGACAATGACCCCAAGCATACTTCCAAAGTTGTGGCAAAATGTCTTAAGGACAACAAAGTCAAGGTATTGGAGTGGCCATCACAAAGCCCTGACCTCAATCCTATAGAAAATGTGTGGGCAGAACTGAAAAAGCGTATGCGAGCAAGGAGGCCTACAAACCTGACTCAGTTACACCAGCTCTGTCAGGAGGAATGGGCCAAAATTCACCCTACTTTTTGTGGGAAACTTGTGGAAGGCTACCTGAAACATTCTTAAAATAAAGTGGTGATCCTAACTGACCTAAGACAGGGAATCATTACTAGGATTAAATGTCAGGAATTGTGAAGTGAGTTTAAATGTATTTGGCTAAGGTGTATGTAAACTTCCAACTTCACCTGTAAATCCAATGACATGGTGAAATTTTTTTGTTTGTTGATTTCACGTTGAATTCACAATAGTTAACAACTCAACCAAATGTAAAACAAAACCTAGATGTTGAACTGACATCGGTGCCCAGTGGGCTGTAACAAGGTAACAACTGTCACCTATAATACAGTGCTTTTGCATGTTGTTTATTTCAATAACAATGTACATTGTTATAAAACAAACCTGTGTGTGTATTTTTTTTGGTTCAATAACTGATTTTCTCTCATAATCATGTCATCCACTGTAGACGATGACAGTCTGGTCGGAGTGTGTGTGTGGATGACAGAAGTCTGGTTGGAGCGACCACAGCCAGTGGTGGTCGTCATGCAGCAGTAGTGTCCTGTATACAATAGTTACACTGTTAGCACACTGAATAAACTGTTTTCTATGTCAATGTGATGTTGGTGTTTTCTCTGTCTGTGGCTTGCTGGTTAGTACAGCTGTCTGAGTGACATCAGAGGCTCTTGGGATGTCATCGTCAGTTGGTCCACATGACTCGTCTCTGTTTTGTAAACAGTCGCCTCGTCCACCTGATGCCACAGAAAGTGATGTGTTTTTCCCCTGGGGTAAACTGTTGCAAAGACAGGGTGGTTATTGGAGCCTCCAGGTTAAGAAGAGCCTTGGTGATGGTTAGTCAACTAATGAACAATCAGCTTCTAATGTGTTGTATTTGCGCCTTTATAGCTGTGAACCTCTTCAGTTCTGAGGGAGGTCCTCTGTTCATTCAGGACTAGTGTGGACCCAGCAAACACACAACCACCACACAACGTTGTCTCTAATTTTTTACATTTTAGTCATTAAGCTGTGAACGCTCTTATCAGAGCCTCTTCAGTATGAGGACATATTGTGTGGACTGCCCTCGGAACAAACCCACAACGCCTAGTCTTTGCATAGCGTGCTCTTATCCAACTGAGACTTACAGTTCTGAGGCATTCTCCTTTATCTGGACCTGTGGGCCAATGCAACCCCCCATGGGTTCCAACGTCCGGCTCTACAGAGCTACATCAGAGGCCATCTACCTGGACCACGTGACATTAGTGGCCAGCCCACTGGCTCACGCGGGCGGCTACGACAGAGCTGGATCTCACGAACCAGGACAGTGAGCCTTTGCCAGGACTTCGTGGAGGATGAATGGAGTCAAGAAGGAGCGAGTATGTTATCAGACTTATAGATATTATAGTATTATTAGTTATATGATTATGATTGATATTTAGTATTATATATATTATATATGTAGTTATTATTATTATTATTATGATATTATTATTATTAATTATTATTAGTATTATTATTATTTATTATTATTATTATTATTATTATTATTATTATTTATTATTATTTATTATTATTTATTATTATTATTATTTATTATTTATTATTTATTATTTATTATTTATTATTATTATTATTATTATTTATTATTATTATTATTATTATTATTATTATTATTATTATTATTATTATTTATTATTATTATTATTATTATTATTATTATTATAGAATACAACATGGCTACAACATGCAGCAGCCCAGACCTGGTCCCAGAGGCAGCCCTCGCCCTCACAGTGACAGCAGCATGTTTGGGGTGAGGATACAAGTCCAGGGGATTGGGGGGTCTTCCTTACGTTGTATTGAACAACGGGGATAGTAGAGCATCTCTGCCATCTGGTGGCCTGGAGAGCTACAGCAGGAACTGGGACCACCAGGAAGTGTCTGTCAACGCCCACAGCCAGTCTGATTACGCCTCCATGGTGAATGATAGGCCATCTCCATTAGGTAGTCCCTATGTGGAGCGCAGACTTTCCAACCACCAGGGGAAGTATGCTCTTGGCTGTTCTCTGACTGAGGTTAGGAAGGGTAGGGAGTCACAGAGGACTCATGCTGGCGTCCACCGCGTCCATGTTCGACTTCCAGGAGTCACATTTACAGCAGTCACAGAGGACCAATGCCGACGTCTAAGACGGTGTTGAACTTCCAGAGACACCCAGAGCTGCTGAAACCCTACGCCCCAGACAGGGACAGCCTCAGCCCCCTCCTCTTCTCCTCCACCCGAAGACTCTCTGTTCCCCCCACTCAGACAGCCTCTGTCCCTAGGCCAGGGACATCTCGCCATGGGGTCTCCAGAGTAAGGCAGGGGGCCACCCTGATCCAGACTGAAGGGTCTAGACCAGGACCAGCCAGGAGCCCTCTGCCTGCTGGGGGTGTAGAGAGGGCCCCCACCCCTGTCTCTTCCACCACCCAGACCCAATGCCCCAGGCCCTGCCCCGTGTCTCGGCCCCGGCTCTCCACCACTCTTCTTTGGCCACCTTACTAAGCCCTCCAAAACGAGGTCACCAACGTCCCCAGGAGATCCCTCAAACTCAGTGGACACAGAGCCCCATCTCCTCCGTAGGAGGCCTTATCAACCAGTTCGACAGACCCCAGCAGATGAGCCGAGCTGGGCCTAGGAGAGGGAGAATAGCCCCTGAGGACCGGAGGCGGCGTGGGCAGCAGACGACAGCGTCACTCAGATCAATCGGACCACTCCAGCCCTGCCTCGGCCGTCAGATGGGGCCAGGGGAGAGACTCCAGGCGGAGCCACCAGAGCCCCAGGGTCACCTTAAGGGGAGAGGGGCCAACGGACTCTCCACTCTGATGTTTAATAAACTACAGTGGAGAAGGCCTCCCTGACCAGATCCAGGTCTCTCAACCACACGGAGGAGGAGTCAGAGAGTGAAATTCAGGTAAAGAGATTAGCTTTAGAGGTTTACTCGGGTAAAGATAAGTTTTTACTTAATTCCTTCTAGGGAGTTTTTAACTGTGCTTTTACTTGCTCTTTGTGGGTCCCGGTCGGGTTACTGTAAAAATCCTACAATGTGATTTTCTGGATTTTTCTTTCTCAATTTGTCTGTCATAGTTGACGTGTACCTATGATGAAAATTACAGGCCTCTCTCATCTTTTTAAGTGGGAGAACTTGCACAATTGGTGGCTGACTAAATACTATTTTTCCCCACTGTAACTGGTATGTTGTTCTGTACAGTAGTTATATAACTGGTATGTTGTTCTGTACAGTAGTTATTTGACTGTGGTATGCTGGTGTCATTGAACTCATTGCGTCTGGTTTTGGTATTCCTTCAGGACCAATGATAAAACCTCCACCACTCAGAAGAAGGTGAACCTGATGTTGGACAGAATAAGCCAACTGAAGTGGAAGACTGCAGGGAACGTGGAGGAGGAGATCAGGGTGAGGTTGGATGACATGGCTCAGATGGTTGGTTGGACTGAGCTAGGGGATCCCCAGCCAGACATGGCTCAGATGGTTGGTTGGACTGAGCTAGGGGATCTCCAGCCAGACATGGCTCAGATGGTTGGCTGGACTGAGCTAGGGGATCCCCAGCCAAAACGTTTGAAAACCACTGCTCTAGTATACACAGATGGTTGAGACTGCCACATAGAAGCATTACGATCTTACTATCTTGTATGTTATACTAATGCATTCATATATTTGTAAATACCTATGTATTTCAGTGTAAAGGAAAGAAAAGTAAAGTTGGGTAACTTAATGTGTCTGTCTGTGAGGCGGGTTGTGATGAGAGTGTTGTTGGACCCGTTGTTGGACCTGTTGTAGGACCTGTTGTAGGACCTGTTGTTGGACCTGTTGTTGGACCTGTTGTTGGACCCGTTGTAGGACTATGCTGCTAAGGCCAAGGAGCTTCAGAAGAGAGGAGCAGAGGTGGAGAGAGAGGTGTCACAGCTGAAGACAGCTGGAGCATAAGACCATGCTACAGTACAACACAATACAGTACAGTACAATACAGTACAGTACAGTACAATACAGTACAACAGTACAGTACAGTACAATACAATACAGTACAGTACAATACAGTACAGTACAGTACAATACAATACAACACAGTACAGTACAATACAACACAGTACAGTACAATACAGTACAGTACAATACAGTACAGTACAATACAGTACAGTACAACAGTACAGTACAGTACATACAATACAATACAGTACAATACAGTACAACACAGTACAACACAGTACAGTACAATACAATACAGTACAATACAGTACAACACAGTACAGTACAATACAACACAGTACAGTACAATACAATACAGTACAATACAGTACAATACAATACAGTACAATACAGTACAACACAGTACAGTACAATACAACACAGTACAGTACAATACAATACAGTACAATACCAGTTACAGTACAATACAGTACAATTACAGTACAAACACCGTACAGTACAATACAGTACAGTACAATAACAACACTGTACAGTACAGTTACATACAGTACAACACAGTACGTACAATACAGTACAGTACAATACAACACTGTACAGTACAGTACATTACAGTACAGTACAATACAGTACAGTACAATACAACACTGTACAGTACAGTACAATACAGTACAGTACAGTACAACACAGTACAGTACAATACAGTACAGTACAATACAACACTGTACAGTACAGTACAATACAGTACAGTACAATACAGTACAGTACAATACAGTACTCCCAGCAGGAGATTTGTACTTGTTTTCTCCTTACGTACATGGAGTGACGGCCAGCTCGGACTCATTTCATCTTACTAGTACTGATTTTGCAGATGGCGTTATTTTTGGGGTGATCGTTAAATGTGGTTGTTTTACCTACTTTAGTTGAATGCACTGAGTGTGTATGTGTGTCCTGCAGCGTGGTCGGAGTCTGGCGGAGGTGTGTTACAAGGCACAGACAGACATGAAGACTGTTCAGGAGGAACTGGACAGGAGACAGGAAGAACTCTCCACATTGAAATTCAAAGTCAATTAACTAATAATAATCAAGGTGGATTATGGTCCTAAACCAAATCCCGAGCTGGCCGTCACAGGCTGGCTCAGGTGGAGGCGGAGCTTGAAGTCGCCATCGAGGAGGAAGAGCATTTCCACAAGTGCGTAGGGGTCTAGAAGTCATTTTGGGATTTGGTTTAGGACCATAATCCACCTTGATTATTATTAGTTAATTGACTTTGAATTTCAATGTGTTGGCATGCAGAAGGTTGTGAGTTTGATCCTAGGTTGGGAAAGACAAACGCTGTTATATTTTTTTCTACTAATATTCCACCCATCTCCTGTGTATTCTAACCTCCTCTCTCCCTGCTAGAGTAACACAGTGCTGAGCCAGGAGGAGGAGGAGGAGGAGGAGGAGGAGGAGGAGGAGGAGGAGGAGGAGGAGGAGGAGGAGAGAGGAGGAGGAGGAGGAGGAGGAGGAGGAGGGGGAGGAGGAGGAGGAGGATGAGGAGGAGAGAGGAGGCCTGGGGACAGGTGAATGAGCTGATGCAGGAGAGGGAGGAACTGAGGGAACAGGTACTGGAGCTGGATGTACTACAGTACCCATAATGCTCTGGACTACAGTACCCATAATGCTATGTACTACAGTACCCATAATGCTTTGTACTACAGTACCCATAATGCTCTGTACTACAGTACCCATAATGCTCTGTACTACAGTACCCATATTGATGTACTACAGAACCCATAATGATGTATGCAATACCATTAAATGCTATGTACTACAGTACCCATAACAATGTACTAAAGTACCCATAATGCTCTGTACTACATTACCCATAATGATCCTTAATAAATACAAATAATGTTGTATTACAAGACCCATAATGCTCTATACTACAGAACCCATAATGATCTACTACAATGCCCATAATGCTCTGTACAACATATCAGGGCCCATATTCATACAATGTCTCAGAGTAGGAGGACTGATCTAGGATCAATTGCCTCTTGTCCATTTAACATGATAGTAGTGTCCTGTCTCCTCACCGACCCAGGTGGGGGAGCTGGAGAGCAAGGTGGAGCAGCTGGAGAGCAAGGTGGAGGAGCTGGAGAGCAAGGTGGAGCAGCTCAACCTCGTCATCAAGGACTCCAAAACCCTGCGGAGACAGCTGGTGAAATGCATAGAGCAACTCAAGGTGAGGTAGAGAGAGGGAGCGAAAGACAATCAGAAAAAGAAAGCTCACACATTAAGACAATTATAGACTGAATGAATTTAGGCGACATGTGAAAATGCATTCCATATACAGTGATTCGCATTGGGGTCATTTACATGACCTTGGAACATGTTTTAAAACCCACATTTTATGCAAATGTCACTTAAATATGAATCATTGTTCATGTTTAGACAATTATTGTTTATATATCATGAATGGTTATTGACAATTTTCTACTATTACGTGGGGGACTCGCTGTTTATTATCTATGCATAGTCACTTTACCCCTACCTACAGTGAGGGAAAAAAGTATTTGATCCCCTGCTGATTTTGTACGTTTGCCCACTGAAAAAGAAATTATTTGTCTATAATTTTAATGGTAGGTTTATTTGAACAGTGAGAGACAGAATAACAACAAAAAATTCCAGAAAAACACATGTCAAAAATGTTATAAATTGATTTGCATTTTAATGAGGGAAATAAGTATTTGACCCCCTCTCAATCAGAAAGATTTCTGGCTCCCAGGTGTCTTTTATAAAGGTAACGAGCTGAGATAAGGAGCACATTCTTAAAGGGAGTGCTCCTAATCTCAGTTTGTTACCTGTATAAATGACACCTGTCCACAGAAGCAATTAATCAATCAGATTCCAAACTCTCCACCATGGCCAAGACCAAAGAGCTCTCCAAGGATGTCAGGGACAAGATTGTAGACCTACACAAGGCTGGAATAGGCTACAAGACCATCGCCAAGCAGCTTGGTGAGAAGGTGACAACAGTTGGTGCGATTATTCGCAAATGGAAGAAACACAAAATAACTGTCAATCTCCCTCGGCCTGGGGCTCCATGCAAGATCTCACCTCGTGGAGTTGCAATGATCATGAGAACGGTGAGGAATCAGCCCAGAACTACACAGGAGGATCTTGAAAATGATCTCAAGGCAGCTGGGACCATAGTCACCAAGAAAACAATTGGTAACACACTACGCCGTGAAGGACTGAAATCCTGCAGCGCCCGCAAGGTCCCCCTGCTCAAGAAAGCATATATACAGGCCCGTCTGAAGTTTGCCAATGAACATCTGAATGATTCAGAGGAGAACTGGGTGAAAGTGTTGTGGTCAGATGAGACCAAAATCAAGCTCTTTGGCATTAACTCAACTCGTTGTGTTTGGAAGAGGAGGAATGCTGCCTATGACCCCAAGAACACCATCCCCACCGTCAAACATGGAGGTGGAAACGTTATGCTTTGGGGGTGTTTTTCTGCTAAGGGGACAGGACAACTTCACCGCATCAAAGGGACGATGGACGGGGCCATGTACCGTCAACTCTTGGGTGAGAACCTCCTTCCATCAGCCAGGGCATTGAAAATGGGTCGTGGATGGGTATTCCAGCATGACAATGACCCAAAACACACGGCCAAGGCAACAAAGGAGTGGCTCAAGAAGAAGCACATTAAGGTCCTGGAGTGGCCTACCCAGTCTCCAGACCTTAATCCCATAGAAAATCTGTGGAGGGAGCTGAAGGTTCGAGTTGCCAAACGTCAGCCTCGAAACCTTAATGACTTGAAGAAGATCTGCAAAGAGGAGTGGGACAAAATCCCTCCTGAGATGTGTACAAACCTGGTGGCCAACTACAAGAAACGTCTGACCTCTGTGATTGCCAACAAGGGTTTTGCCACCAAGTACTAAGTCATGTTTTGCAGAGGGGTCAACTACTTATTTCCCTCATTAAAATGCAAATCAATTTATAACATTTTTGACATGAGTTTTTCTGGATTTTGTTGTTGTTATTCTGTCTCTCACTGTTCAAATAAACCTACCATTAAAATGATAGACTGATCATATCTTTGTCAGTGGGCAAACGTATAAAATCAGCAGGGGATCAAATACTTGTTATGTACCTAGCCTCCTGTAGCTCAGTTGGCTTGCAACGCCAGGGTTGTGGGTTCGATTCCCACGGGGGGCCAGTATGAAAAATGTATGCACTCACTAACTGTAAGTCGCTCTGGATAAGAGCGTCTGCTAAATGACTAAAATGTAAAATGTAATGTACAAATTACCTCGACTAACCTGTACCCCCGCACATTGACCCGGAACCCCCTGTATATAGCCTCGTTATTGTTATTTTATTGTGTAACTTTTTTTACTTTACTTTATTTAGTAAATATTTTCTTAACTCTATTTTCTTAACTGCATTGTTGGTTAAGGGCTTGTAAGTAAGCATTTCACGGTAAGGTCTACACCTGTTGTATTCGGCGTATGTAACAAATACAATTTGATTTATTTAGAACATTTACCAAAATTCTGTGACCCGGAATTATTATTTTTGTGTTGCTGATCATGTGATGAGTTCGCAAATCAAATGCCCACTTGTGCTGCCACTGGACAGCAAAAAACAAGTAAGTTAACGTTTATTTATTGTAATTTTAAATTTGTTTGTAGTAGGTAAGTGTTGCGTTAAATTACATACTGTAGCTACTGCAATCGTTATTTCAAATTAATTATGGTGACTTCACAGCAATTGCTAGCTAGCCGAAATGTAGCTAGCTAGCATGCTCAGCTAAATACAAATCCCCCTAGATACAGCCATGTCTAATGGTCACGTCACGAGATGTGTATTTGAAAGAGGAATATAATAATACAAATTAAATGCAGTTTCCATTCTCCCCATTTAGATTTTCTGGATCAGCACATAAATGCCCTCATCCAGACGGTGAGACAAAGGCGTTTCCTAACAGACCTGCTAACTTTCTTTGTTGTTACTTTTAAGGTCAGAACCAAGATGCAGTACCTCCAGCAGGAAGAGAGGCAAGAACCAATCGTCCTCCAGCTCAGGGTCAAGCTGCACTATTCACAGCCCTGTGTAATGTTACACGTAATTGCATTGCTGGACTTCATGTATTTGTATTGTTAAAAAAAAAAAGTACAAATAAAAGGAAACGTATGGTTTAAACATGTCTTTTAATGTTTTATTTGATTTAGCTGTTAGTGATAATTCCCTAAGTGTTAGTACAATTGTGTTTACATCATTAAGCCTTTGTGTTATAAATGACCAAAGGGGTCTGACTTTATAGCAAGTAGAGCGTCATGAGATATAGAGTCTTTATAGATGTGTTATGAATGACCGAAGGTGTCTCACGTCAAACTAAGTATTACAGGACACTACACAGTGTCAATAAACAGGTTATTAACGTTCTGTTGATTTTATGAAGGTTCTCTCATGATCCACAGGTTACTGTAGGGTGTGAGAGGTATTTAAATGGGTTGATGGAACTGCAAAGCTTGTGTGTGTGTGTGTGTGTGTGTGTGTGTGTGTGTGTGTGTGTGTGTGCGTGTGTGTGTGTGTGTGTGTGTGTGTGTGTGTGTGCGTGTGTGTGTGTGTGTGTTAGAAACTAGATGATTTGGAGTAGTCCAACCTGAGACCACCGTACCAGGCATTCCTCTTCTGTTCCCATGGAGACCAGGGCTTGATTACAACCTGTTACAATGGTGCCAACATGTTGTGGCTGATCTTTCAGCAGGGGGAGTGGGTGAATGTGTCAAAGACCTGACTGGGCCCAGCACCGCTCGCTATGGCTAGCTTTTGATGTGTGCTTGTTTGTGTACTGAGGAACATGTAACTTGGATCCAGAAGAAAGACACTTTCAATTTCTTTAGGTTGGGGGGCTTTCATCAAGGTAAGTGTTTCTTGGTGTAACGTCGTCCCCAGGCTATTGCACTCACAGCACATATAAGCCTGGGATATCAACCATTCAGAGATGGCCTTAGGGGGAGTGACCATAGAATTCTATAGGAGTGACCTCACTGAGTAAAGGATTTGTCATCGTCACTACTTAACACAGTCAAGTCATAATTACGGCTCAACCCCTGCCCATTTCCACAGTTTACCTTCTTAAAATGGGATTTTAAACCTAACCCTAACTAATGAAGGCCAAGGTTGATGAGTTGGTCCACCAGACCTTCATTTGGGGCAGAAGTGTCTGGGAACGAGATTAGGTGTATCGTGACTAACATGACATCACTTCAGAGCGTATGTCATCCTTCAGCACAACATGTCACCTTTTATAAAGCACACGTTTATATCATATTCCACATAGTGGGTTGTGTCACCTTTGACATCGGTGATTTTGTCACACAATTACGCCACATTTATGAACCCTTTATAAAGCATGACATATGGTTATAGATGCTTTGTAACATTTATGAAGGCTTTATGAAGGGATTATGAAGGCTTTATGAAGGCATTATGAAGGCTTTATGAAGGGATTATGAAGGCTTTATGAAGGGATTATGAAGGCTTTATGAAGGCATTATGAAGGCTTTACAAGCTGAACATCATATCAAAGCAGGACCGAGATACATTAAGGCACCTACACAAAAACTTCATTACACATTCATAACACATTCATAACACATCCGTAAGCACTACAAAAGTATTACATGTCTGTTTCCCAGGGTCAGGTGGGCTATCTGGAACACCAACTGAATGAGGAGAGGAGCAGATCTCCTGATGGACAGAGGACCAAGGGAAACAACAGGCCAGTGCACACTCACTCACTCACACTCACTCACTCACTCACTCACTCACTCACTCACTCACTCACCCTCCTCCACCAATGGCAGACAGCCAAGCATATAATGTAAACTGGATTCATAGAATCATGCTGGATGACTCTGACTTTACATTAAAACACATTTAGGTCTGAATGCTCACATTTCCTGCTCTGCCTTCAGTTGCTGACTAAGGAAGTTCAGATTGTGAGATTGTGAGATTTTTTATTAATCCAGAGATTTTTTTTGGATCCAGTTTTGTTCTCAAGTTTATCGAGTTTGTGTACAGTATGTTTGTGAAATGCTGACACAGCTATAAATGCATTGTGTGTGTGTGTGTGTGTGTGTGTGTGTGTGTGTGTGTGTGTGTGTGTGTGTGTGTGTGTGTGTGTGTGTGTGTGTGTGTGTGTGTGTGTGTGTGTGTGTGTGTGTGTGTGTGTGGGTGCATGCGTGACGTGTTTGTGTGTTGGTAAAGCATGCCATGGGAGCAGATCGGTTCAACTCTGTTTTGGTTTCTCTGAAAATACAAAAAGAATATCTAACTATTTACTGGTGCCACTTCCCCTCTCAACCAGGGCTGTCTCTGACTGGCAGTAGAGGTTACAGTCTTTGGATCCTGTCTGACTGGAGATTAAAATAAATACATCATTTCCTTTGGTTTGGTGACTTAACCATTACTGACAGCACCACCCTTTGGTTTGGTCAATTAACCATTACTGACAGCACCACTGTTTGAAGATGGACGTTGATTTTTACATGATGTCCTCTTCTGGGGAGGGAGATTCTGACAACATCACTGTTTAATAACTGTTTAATAACTGTCCATCAATGGACTGTGAGTGGCCGTTTCTCATGTGAAAGGTGTATTCTGCAGTGTGTAATGGATGTCTAAATGGTTTTCTCTGCTGACAGATGGAGCAGATAAGAGTTGAGCTGTTGCAGGAGAGGGCAGTCAGACAGGACCTGGAGTGTGACAGGATCACTCTGGAGAGAGAGAGACAGGTACTGGACTTTCTCAATTTCTCCTCCTCTCCCATCTCTCTTCACATGTAGTCCTCTCCATTGGTGGTTGAACTTACTGTATATGTCACCCCTTGAATCATTGGTGGTTAAACCTGCTGTATATGGTACCCCCTAAATCATTGTTGGTTAAACCTGCTGTATATGGTACCCCCTGAATCATTGGTGATTGAATTTGCTGGATATGGTACCCCCTGAATCATTGGTGGTTAAACCTGCTGTATATGTCACCCCTTGAATCATTGGTGGTTAAACCTGCTGTATATGGTACCCCCTAAATCATTGTTGGTTAAACCTGCTGTTTATGGTACCCCCTGAATCATTGGTGATTGAATCTGCTGGATATGGTACCCCCTGAATCATTGGTGGTTAAACCTGCTGTATATGGTACCCCCTGAATCATTGGTGGTTGAACCTGCTGTGTATGTTACCCCCTGAATCATTGGTGGTTGAACCTGCTGTATATGGTACCCCCTGAATCATTGGTGGTTAAACCTGCTGTATATGGTACCCCCTGAATCATTGGTGGTTAAACCTGCTATATATGGTACCCCCTGAATCATCCTCCATGCTTCCTGTCTCTTTTATATGTGCTCCCCCTTTGTTGTTCTCCTCCAGAATAAGGATCTGAAGAGCAGGGTGCCTCATCTAGAGGGCTCCCAGAGGTCCAACCAGGATGGTGTGGTCTCCAGACTGGAGGGAAGGATCCAGGAGCTGGAGGGGAGGCTGGAGGGAGAGGAGAGTTGAAGGGGAGAGGTGGGGAGAGGTGAGGTGGAGGGGAGAGGAGGGGTGAGGTGAGGTGAGGGGAGGTGGAGGGGAGAGGTGAGGTGGATGGAAGCTGGAGGGGAGAGGTGAGGTGGAGGGGAGCTGGAGGGGTGAGGTGTAGGGGAGGCTAGATGGGAGAGGTGAGCTGGAGGGAAGAGGGGAGGTGAGGTGAGGTGGAGAGGTAAGGGGAAGAGGCTGCAAGGATAGAAGAGGGGAGGCTGGAGGGAGAAGAGAGGTGAGGTGAAGATGCTGCGAGTGGAGCTGGAGGGAAGAGGCTGCAAGGAGAGGAGAGGTGAGGGGTAGGCTGGAGGGAGAGGGGAGGCTGGAGGGAGAGGAGGGGGGAGGCTGGAGGGAGAGGAGAGGGGAGCTGGAGGGGAGCTGGAGGAGAGGCTGCAAGGAGAGGTGAGGTGTGAAAGTATTTGGTAGCAGTTGGTAGCAATTGGTAACAGTTTGTAGCGTGCTCGACCCTGGACTATTATGTTGCCAGTTAGATTCTTCCCTTGGTTTATAATGCTGTGGTTAAAATCCATCACCGTCACTACAGCAATGAGAAGGCATCTACGGTACAAGGGTTGAATGTTTAGATGGTGTTGAGGGCTATGATCATGAGTGTCTGACAGGGTTTAATCTTTTTCTTCTCAGAGACAACATCAACCTGCAACAAGCCAACAGGAAACTAGAGCGAAAGGTGAAGCAGATGATGATGAGCACGTCTATGCAGAACCAGGAAGACCAGGTGAAGTGGAACACTTACGGTCGGTCAAAATAGTTACTTTAGCACTTTATTTGAACTGTACGTCATAAGTGTTGTATTACAGTCATAAACCTGACATTACAAATGTTTTAAGATGTCATGACATCTTTTATGTCTCTGAACGTCAAGGGGCAAATTCAGATAAAGTGTTACCAGAGTTACAGGAAGACACAGGTGTAATTCACATCCATTGAGGACTTTGCATTGGCCAACACATGAACATCCTACCTATGAACACCTCTTATAGCTGACCCAGAATCTGAAGACGGACAAGTACTAATGTAGCCGATGTGAAACGTTGACGTCACCCGCTCTTGAGACCTTGAAGTAGTTGTTTCCCTTGCTCCGCAAGGACCGCAGCTTTTGTGGAACGACGGGTAACAATGCTCCGTGGGTGTGTTCAGAGGGTCCCTGGATTGAGCCCAGGTTGGGGCAAGGAGCGGGACGGAAGCAACACTGTTACGCTAATACAGCCATTACAGACAGACTTAAAAACAACACATCAATGAATTTTTTTTTTTTTAAACGATGTACTGTAACTTCCTGTCCTCTCCATCAAGGGGCTGAAGACGTAAGTACTGATACAGCCATTACAGACACAACAATAGACGGACAAATTTACAACAACACATCATCAACTAACTGTAACCAGGGATGGAATTGAAGGATTTTGGGCACTGGGCAGCCTGGCTAGTAGACTGCGATTTTCTACTAGCCTGGATGACATTCAGGTCCAGAATTTGGGCCATGCGTTGTTCGAAAATAAAAAGAAACACTGGCCTAGTGGGCTAGTTTGGCACATTTTCGACTAGCCAGGTCTGAAAAGTACTATCTTTATTTCCATCCCTGACTGTTACCCACCCTCTCCTCTCCTAGCGATTGGGGAGTCCCATAGGGCGGTGCACAATTGGGCCCAGCGTCATCCGGGTTAGGGGAGGGTTTGGCCGGGGTAGAGCCGTCATTGTAAATAAGAATTTGTTCTTAACTGACTTGCCTAGTTAAATAAAGGTAAAAAAAAAAAAATAAGACCGAAGGTTACTTAAGGCAAAAACGAAAGGAGTGTGGTTGGATGGGTAAGCGTATAACGCGAACGTCTAGCAACCCAAAGGTTGCGCGTTCGAATCTCATCATGGACAACTTTAGCTACTTTGCTAATAATTTAGATAGCATGTTAGCTAACCCTTACACCTTACTCCTAAACTTAACCCTAACCTTAACCCCTAGCCTAGCTAACATTAGCATTAGCCACCTAGCTACCTAGCTGATGTTAGCCACAACAAATTAGAATTCGTAACATTTCATAAGTTTTGCAAATTTGCCACATATTGTACCTTTTTGTAAATTCGTAACATATTGCCGGTTTTACATATTCGTAACATATCATATGAAATGGATTATGGACATTCACCAATTTAATATATACCACACGAAACGTAACATATGATACTAAATGGAGTGTCTCGTAATTACGACCAGAATAATACTAAATGCTCTGAGACCAGGGTGATGTTTTAATTTTTGACTTCAGTTTTTGTACCGTGCGTTATTGTCGTTTTATAATGCTTCTGGTCTTTTCCTTTTTCAGGCATAAGCAACAGAAATCGGCTCCTGATGATCCTGAAGGATGATGATGCGGTCTATGAGGATGACATCAACTCTGACTGACTTCCTTACTTCTAGTCCCGTGTAGCTCAGTTGGTAGAGCCTGGCGCTTGCAAGGCCAGGGTTGTGGGTTCGTTTCCCACGGGGGGCCAGTATGAAAAATGTATGCACTCACTGACTGTAAGTCGCTCTAGATAAGAGCATCTGCTAAATGACTAAAATGTAAATGTTGTGACAAATTTGGTACACATGTTGCAAACAGTGTCAAGACTCAACATATGCAAGAACATTAATATCGACCACACGGTGGCGCTATAATAACATAATATGCCATTTAGCAGAAGTTTTCAACTTTTATCCCAAGCGACTTACAGTCATGTGTGCATACATTTTTACGTATGGGTGGTCCCGGGGATCGAACCCACTACCCTGGCGTTACAAGCGCCATGCTCTACCAATTGAGCTACAGAGGACCACAGGCACACGTTCATATCTCTTGATCTGTTTGACTCAAAGTGCTGAAATTTGGGCAAGCTATGTACATGCATGCATTGGACAGACGTGTAGTGTAGGGTGCGACATGCGGCTGAAATGTTGCAGGTAATGAGAGCGCTTGGCATGAAGCGCTAGTCTACACACATTCAGCATGTCTCATTGATCTCTATTGTTCATACCCATGGCAATAGCTTTCACTCTGGCAACTCAAATAGCTTCATGGTTTCCAGGGCTGAGAGTGAGACCAGGGGGGTAAAAGAGGCATTTTGGGCTAAAATGTGTTAAATAGCAATTGGAAGTTCTGGATGAAACTGGTAAAAGGTTAATGACATTAGAACATTTTAATACTTTGAAACAGTAACATCATTTAGTTTTACTTTATGATTTTCCAACATGCTGATTCTACCGTTTCAGTGGATTACGTTTCTAATTGCTGCAAATATTTCTAAAAACATATTGTTAGTAACAATGTGTTATTGTACTTACAAAACAACACACAGCAGCAGAGACAGTTGATCATCTGGCAGAAGTGTGCCTGTTACAATGGGGACATAGCGCCTCCTACTGAATGAAATCAGGAAACGTTTACAAGGACTAACTAGGCCCGACCCTGCTAAGCTTTATGAGTTTATGGTATATAAGTATATAAAGTTATTGTCTTAAAAACAAGTAAATTGAACCAAACATAGCAGCATACCATTTTCATGAATTATGCTAAAAATAAGTTATATTTTAGAAAACAGCACATGAATCGGATTCAGCATCGACAGGCTCTGTTGATTATTAGACCTTTAACAGCAGAGCTACTACAAACGCTAAAGCCAGCAAGAGTTGACAATTACTGCACACCAATCAACAAATCATGCTTGATACAAATTTATTTTTCACAATGAAATCAGGGGAGAGCGCGAACGCAGTCCCCCACTACCAGAAATTATGCAATCGAGATTTCCACATTTGGGAAATTCGCGTCGAGTCTACAGTAGCGCAACGACTGTAGACAGTTACGCGTTCTGTTTGGTCTAGAGTCTACAGTCACTGTAGACTCTAGACCAATCAGAACGCGTAACTGTCTACAGTCGCTTGCGTCACTTGAAAAAAAATCTCATTAGCAGCCTCGCAAAAATCGCATTAGCCCCGTATTTGGACCCGACTTTCGCTCATTACTTTATTCGTATATCATTCATTGTCTTGGGATTTGGTGGAAGTTATCTGAGACCCTTGGAGACCTTAACCAACGTTTTTGTTTTGTGCGAATTGGTCTAGTTTTTCTCTTGATCGAGCCATTTCGGAGACCCACTGTTACGATCTTGCTGAGTTTACTGTCACTGTCAGTTTTGTATGTCAATGAAGATGGCGAGCCCAGTAATCCGCGTAATCAACCCAGATGCCCCTCCATATCGTCAGCAGGCCGTATTGGTGGCGACAAAAGAGGCCCGTACTATCGGGAGAAAAGGATGCTCTTTCCCAAACCTCCACAGGAGCTGCGGAACCAGGCTACAGCCTTGGCTCATGCAGAGAAGCTCCTTCGAGCGGAGGGTATCCACACTCCTTCGCGTCAGCTGTGCCTGGGAAAGCTGGTGATACCATTTGGCCAGTATGAAAACGCATCTTTTCACTGGCTTGTGGAAAACGATGTGGGCTACTTGAAGTAGTAAGTATATTATATTTAATACCATTGGAGGCAATGCATTTATTATACAATTTTAATGGCATGCTTATAATAAATGGCAGTATACTTGACAAGCACAGATCAGAGGAGACCACTCAACATAGGGAGGGAGAGAGAGTGAACCAGGGAGTGAAAGACTACCTCAATGAATATGCAGAGAGTTTCCCACAAGTCTGCATTCTCCTGGAGGCCAACATCGACAGGTGTATTTACGGTCAGAGAGGGTTTGAGGAAAGCACCTTTCAGGAGATGTGGACTCTCTACAGCAAGTACCCCACCCAAAAGGACAGGCCAGAGCTATTCAGTGAGGAGGAGAGGAGATAATAAAGAAAGCATACAGTTCTGTGAGGAGGTGGCTGCACACCAGTGACCCACATCACAAGTGTGCAGATGAAGCGGTTCAGGAAATATATTGTTGACAAGGAGCAAGTAAGTTGTATGTAATGGGAAAGAGCAGAATAGCATGGTAAATTATTTTCATATTAGAGATATTTTAATCACTAAATGTTTTTGTTTGCTTTTGATAATTAAAAGCTGGTACATCATAAAATCTATATAGTTACAATAAATTTTGTTGTCCAGCAACCGCAGGCAAGCACCTCCAAGTGTGATCCTTCATCATGGCCAGGGGACGGACAGTGAACTGTTTAGCTGCAAGCCAGGCTGTTGAAGGTAGGGGAGTTACAGAGTAAACAGACATGAAACCGTAAAAAAATTTTAAAAATTATACAAAACAACTTTGTTTGGAAAATTCCCACAGACACAATCAAACAGTTCGAGCCCCCTGTCCGGCCCAAGCAAGCCCGAGCCCCCTTGTCCGGCCCCAAGAAGCCCGAGCCCCCCTTGTCCGGCCCAAGCAGCCCGAGCCCGCTGTCCGGCCCAAGAAGCCGAGCCCGCTGTCCGGCCCACGCAGCCCGAGCCCGCTGTCCGGCCCAAGAAGCCCGAGCCCGCTGTCCGGGCCCAAGCAGCCCGAGCCAGCCTGTCCGGCCCCAAGAAGCTTGAACCCGCTGTCCGGCCCAAGAAGCTCGAACCCGCCTGTCCGGCCCAAGAAGCTCGAGCCCCCTGTCCGGCCCCCAAGCAGACCGAGCCCGCTGTCCGGCCCAAACAGCCCGAGCCCCCTGTCCGGCCCAAACAGCCCGAGCCCCCTGGCCAACTCACAGAGTCCCCCATCCACAGCACAGGATCATGAGGGTCAGCCTTTTCCCACGGAATCACCTCTGAGTGACTCCCCTGTAAGTAAAATTCACATTATATGCAAACAATGTCAAGGAGAACAATTTTGTTTTAACATGTTGGTTTTTTTTTTTTTTTAATTGGTTGTATGTTTTGACATTCATTTTGTACTAACCAAAGTAATGTAAAATAATAAGTAATAAATACAGTGGGTTTTTTTGTCATGTGTTGTGCGTGCAGGTGGAGCTAGAGGGTTGCGGTTGCCGCTCGTCTGTGGCGCACAAACCAGCAATGGCATTCCTCATCTGCGACCTTCCTGGCCTCCGAAATACCACAATGAAAGACGGGCTGGTCACACACCCGATATTGAAATCTCTAAGGACACACAAAAGTGTCGCAGTGATGTAGGGGCACGACGGGTGACTGTGAATCCGGACCCGCAGGTGGTTTTACCCCCACCCAAACAGAAGAAACTAACTACTGTCACACATCTCCACAAACTGTCTATGCCAGACCCCTATCCGGTTCTCTCATAAGGTCTTGCCCACCCATTGAAGCGGCATCCACCCAGCAAGTTCACGAAAAAGCTCAACGCCTCCAGCCTCCAACGCTGAGGAAACAAGTCTACACCCAACTACCACCTACCCAACACAAACCGAGATTAGACCTCTTCCCTCTCACGGTACCAATCTAACACGGCCCCGGGTCCAATCACCCGTCTTCATCTAATACACAAAACAAATAACAGCTCCGTAAAAAGGTATCCCTAACAGTCAGATACTACAGTCTCATACTGTCGACAACAGTCCTTTTGTCTTATTTTGAAAAGGGCACATCTTCTACACAGCTAAGGCCGGACAGGCTCCATCCGAATGATAAAGATGGTACATGTATGGATAAAAACCCTTCCCACGTCAGTAAAGGTGAACAATTAAGACAATCAGTATAACCGACCATAACACCGAATCGAAACAGGCATATAAACAAACCAAAGGCAAAAGGGAAGAGGTAGGGAGAAAGCGAATAGAGAAAGTGACCAGAGAACGGCGAAAAAACGTGAAAAGACCTCATTTGATACATTAGCAAGAACATAAGCGAAGGGAAGGAGAGAATAATAGTCCTAGAAAACAGCGCATTAAAGAGCAACACAGCCCGCGTCCCCCTCCTCCCGGTACGTCAGGGGGTGCCCCGCCAACTCCACAACAGTTTTTTCGGAGTCGTGTTTTTGTGTGGCGTCCTGTTGGAGTGTGGAGTACTCCCTGAAGTGTCCTCGAGGGGATATCAGTGTCTGGGTAGAGGACTGGAACGTGCACCTCTACAAGTCTGGCTATCACCACCGGGTTATAACTCACTTCACCTTGTTAGAGTTTTTACATAGTTTATTACTATGTATGTAAACATGCAAGACAAAAAAAGAGCACAGAAAGCCATATCCTGCTATGGCCTTTTTTTTAATAAGATTTTCTCCCCATATGTACTTTAGGTACGTCACATCTGTGACGTGTCCACCTGGTACACCCATGCTCACTGAGGTCCTGTGCTGTGGACCATGTACAAAAGCGGCCAGAAGCGGAGAAGGTGGCACAATGGGGGTCGGGTGGCTTGCGTGGGATGCCGCTATTTTGTCCCACTTAGCGAGGCTCACCAAGCTATGTTCCCTGCCATCCTCACCAGCAAGTGAGTATACTGAACATAATGTGTGCGTTTGCAGACCTGGAAGTGTAACCATCAAATCCACCTGAAACATATTGATTGTGACTCTACTTATAGGCGTGGCGTGGATAGGACTGTTGTGCGCCTTCTGAGGGACCGGACGGAAGGGAACACCATGGTCAAGGTGTGGCGGCAGATACAGGAGAACCACGTTGAGAGTACCTTCAGCGTAAGGACCTGTACAACCACACTCCTCATGACTGTCGTGAAACCTGGATGGGATCGTTTCTTCTGCACTAAGGCACACTTTCCAGGCTCCACCTCCTCCAAGAGAGCTCCCCTCCGCGCGGCTCCTGCGCCACGCCTTCCTGCTGGCGGAGGCCAACAACGTGCAGGATTACCGCGAGCCAGATCCTCTCCACTTTTGGCACTGTGCTGAAAATGGATTCCACCAAGAAAGTATGTAAATCATGCAAAACATCTTGCAGTATTGTTTGGTTTTTTATTAAGTTTTAAATTGAACCCATTTTCACATTGTTGTAAAGTGATTAAGAAAAATCACATATCAATAAAATCTAACAGGTTATCTCATTATGCACACTTGACATGTTTTAGGTGGTGAAGAAGCTGTCTGGGGAGGGTGGAGGCTCAGCTGAGTGGTTCACCAGCATCGGAAACGAGCACTCCCAGATAGTTTCATTTGTGCTGACCTGTGAGGAGTCCACAGAGAAGCTGAAACCGATGTGCCTTGGGGTCATGGAGAGGTTCCGGCTGGCCAATCAACCAGTCCCAAAAATTATATACGTGGACCGTGGGTGTTGCCGTGCGCAGGGCCCAACAGCGCTGGGGATTTTGTTCCAGCCTTGGGTGGACAACGGGATGGTTGTGCGTCTGGACATCTTTCACTGGATCCACCGGTTTGATGCAGCCATACGCACAGAGTCCCACTCGAAGTATGCTGCATTCAAGTCTGCGCTAGCTGGGGGAGTGCTGGCCTATAACCGCTCAGACCTGGAGCTGCTCATCAAGGCCATGAGAGCCAAGGACCCGGCAACGCTGATGACTGTGTCAGATGAGGATATTGTCCGCCTCTACATTACCATGGGAGCAACCTCAAACACCACGTGCGAAGGGTCACACTGGGAGCTCAGGAAACATTCCGGCTCATCCATCTGGCCATTGAGGAGCTGAAAGGTCCCGCAGGGCTGGACGAGAGCGGAGTGAGCCTTTTCAAAACACCTGGTATAAAAGACCTCATTCAAAAAAGTTATTACAACATTGATACGGATAGAGTTGCATACAAAGTGAACATAACTCACTGTATGCATGCATGTATGTATGTATGTATTTACAGAGGCCATTGATGAGATGTGGGCAGGCCAGCAGCGACACCTGGAGTGCATCCAGGATCCACCAGACATGAACATGTATAGGGTGGCGCGTACCACAACCATTAACAATGTGGACCTACCCTACTACAAATGTCTGCGTGGAAGCAACAGCCTGGAAGGATTCCACAAAGCTCTGCCGAACATGATTCCAGGTACACAGGTGTATTCTCTATACTTGTAACAAATTAAATATGTGACCCTGTCATTAAGCAATAATGACAGGAGAGGGGGTGCGATTGTACTGAATATATCACAGCTGTGATTTGGATATAGCTTTAATACAACCATTCTACAATTGCCATTTATTAGTTAACAGTAATAAGCCACAACAGATTATGATTTGTTTCTTTTTTTAATCATTTATTTTCCTCCGCCAACACAAAAAGATCTGCAACTGGACTTCGGACTTGACTTTTGCCAAGCAACACAAACAAAACATTTATTAGAACACCTGTAAAGCGGAGTGATACATGTAGTTAAAAGTCCCCGTGCAGTAACGCTCAATATAGGAACTCATGGAATGCCCATTGTCCAATCAAACTAATTAGTTGAAAAAGTGGAACTAACTGTTGTATAATACCTTCAATTTTGATTTTCAGGTCCCCACTGTGCAGCACGGCCCTATCAGGTTTACCTGATCAGTGGCATTGCACGGTGGAACTCTGACAGGAGCGGGGATGCCGTGTTTGGTGGCAAAGGACGGCACCACAGGACCTATTCGGCGCCGCTGATTGATCGCCTCAACGCTCGCTGTCAGCAGCTGTTCGGAGAGACTGTGGAGGAGAATTTCCGGGCCCCTGCTGATGTCTCTTCCAACGAGCTGCTCGGGTTGGAGTACCTGTTCAGCCAGAGCACGGGGGAATCTGGGCCCTTCTCTCTTCAGGACATTGTCAACAATGGACCTGGTCCAGAAGAGGAGGTGCTCCGACCTGGGCAGCCTGATCCAGATGACGCAGACGAGGCGTACCAGAGCGATGTGGAGGCACACGACCGTGCGCTGGATGCCGTCCTGCCCCACATCACACTCACCAGCGACGAAACCGCCACTGTTCACCCTCCGGCCTTTGTGAGTAGCCGTGTGTCTGCTAGAATGAAATACAATGCACCAGTTACTGAAAAAGACAACATATTTGAACTTACCACATTCATATGGCTTTTTCTTTTACAGGAGGATGCCTGCAGTCCAAACCCTCTTCCTGGCTTTCCTAAGTTGGAAATGTTCTGCTCTGTGCTGGTGGAGATTGGCCTGGCAGAAGAAAAGCTGTCACTCACCACCGAGCAGAGAAACCAGGTCCTTAAAGCCTGGAATGCCGTGGAGGAGCATGACAAGCAGCCACAAAAGTTCAACCAGTTGTACAGAACACACTGGGGCAACACCCTCTACTGCCGCACAAAAAGGGACGATCTTGTTGACGCTGCTCTGATACAGAGGGTAAAGATGGCCGGCCAAGCGCTACGCACCAGCGCAACAGGACATCAGTGCTCAGCACAACAGGCTGATGTACACGCTGGTGAAACTGTTGTGGTTGCGCTCACCTCAAGGCTCTCGCAACAGTCCTGAGAAGAGAACCCTCTTGAAGGCGTACGAGCGAGTCCAGCACCGGATTTTAGTGGAGGATCCAGTCCTGTGCAAAGCAGGCATTCCTCTACCCAAGATTAACAGCAAGACTGTGCAGGACTTTATCCGTCGCCAAGAGAGGCTCCTCAACTTGCACGCCACAAAACAGCCCTCCACCATCACTAAGACCACCTCCATCTCATCTGCAGACCTTCCACCAGCACCACATCAGCCTGCAGTCCTCCCTCCACCAGACTACCCCCTGATGGAATATGTGCCCACACCCAGCACAGCAGGGACCAAGGTGTTAAAGGGAAGGACAGATATGATGGCACCACTCTCCCGGCCTCAGCCACCGATGCCACATTTGCTACCTGCCACCACCAGTGAGAAAACCCAACGCCCCCTCTACCATCACCAGACCTGTGCCCTCCCTCTCTGCATCTACAGCAACCCCAGGAATTGCTGGCCCCTCCACATGGCCCATAATGCCTGCTAGTGAGGCAAATCCAGGGATTGATGGTCCACCTAAATCAGTCCCTCCAACTCTGCCCAAAATGCCTACTACAATTGGCACAGCACACAGTAGTACTTCATTCTGGGCAAGAGCTACGCAATTCAAGCGGAAGCATAAGGAACACTCCTCAGAAGTAGGAGCCAAAGTGTCAAGGGTGCAAAATCTCCCTGTCTGTACACTCTGTGGCCAAACAACCCAGGGACATAAAAAATACAAAAAAAAAGAGTTTCTGCCCTACAAATATGATGTCCCCATCAAAAGGTCTGGACAACAAAGTGTACAGCAGCTACGAACACTTCACCTCTGTTGTTGACAAGTTGTAGTAATATAAATATGTTGTAATAAATCTGTAAATATGGGACGGTTGCATTGTACATATGGTAAATAGGCTTTGATTTTATGACATTTTATATTGTCTAACTTATATTGTCTACACTGTAGTGCTGTGTTTTTTATAAGTGTTCCCCAATATACATGCACTTTATTCATTAAAGTGGTCAGTGCTACAGTAACAGTTGTGGAATATCAATTAATGAATTGAACAATGGGGTTATATTTGTATGTATCAAAACATAAAGACACAGATAAAGTAACTGAGGTAAGGAAATGTGCCAATAGCACAATGAAATCAGATCATTTTGCACATATTTTAGTAGAAAAGGTAAAGCCACAAAACAACATTAAATTCCTTGGGAAAAAACTAAATAGGAGGCATGGAAGCAGTTATTGCCATCTATCAGTTCAATCTGTCCTGAAGTTCAATTAATTCTGTTTAACTCACACACTGACAAACACCATATAATTACTTATCCCACGCTCCAAACTTCCAGCCAATCACGATCAGGGGCAATTGCACTACTCTACGGCGCATCCCCGGAAATTCGCGTCGAGTCTACAGTAGCGCAGAGTGGTGGAATGACACATTGTCCCAGATGACAGTGTATTGCATCTGGTGCATTTCATTACCTGCTGTGACGATGTGGTGCAATCGGTCCAAAAATGCGAAAATTTGAGGTGTGTTGTAAGGGCCCATTTTGGCATGACGGAGGAGAACCCCATGCTGTGAAATGGCAGCGCAAAGGGTGATGTTGCCCCCACGTTGCCCTGGGACATTGATTATAGCCCTGTGGCCAATGATATTTCTGCCTCTCCTTGCTTTTGTGAGGTTGAACCCTGCCTCATCAATATATATGAATTCATGCAGGATTTCCTCAGCATCCATCTGCAAAACTCTCTGAAATACAGTGAAAGACACGATTGTGTAGTTCAGGATAGGTCTAGTACACAGTCAATGTAAAATAGTCATGTTTGCAGTATGCAACATCACAGTGCTAAAGTGAACAATACAAACCTCCACATACTCATGTCGCAGCCGTTTGACACTCTCTGAATTCCGCTCAAAAGGCGGCACTCGATAAAGTTGTTTCATTTGAACCTGATGTCTTTTCAGGATGCGTGCCAGTGTTGACTGAGAGACCTGATGGACATTATTGAAAATGGCATGGTCACCGATAATTTTGGCTTGTAGTTCTCTGAGCCTGATAGCATTATTGGCCAAAATGTATCTATAAGGGCTTAGTTTTGCTTTGAAATAGATCCTAATTTCTAAAACCATTCATGTGATGAGGAAGAAAAGGGAGAAGCTGATAAACGTCCTTCTCAACACGAAACTCCATAGCACACAGAGTAAACACTAGTACCATCACACAGGGAACATTACTTCCAACATATTATATTGAACAACAAGATCAGGGGAGAGCGCGAACGCAGTCCCCCACTACCAGAAATTATGCAATCGAGATTTCCACATTTGGGAAATTCGCAGGGGTCAGCACAGCCGGGGTGCAATGGCTGAGCCTCACCCTGGGTGAACCGCCTTCTTGATCACGGTATCTCCCTTGCCAGGTAAGTATGAATTGTACACGTTGCTAGAGGGGGACTCATTCCAGGGCAAAGGTTTTTGGCTGACGGTTACCACTTCGACTACTGATAATACCACATCATATCAACCAGGGTTTAATGACGTTTACGAATACAGTTACGGACAAAGCGGTGGAAAAGCGATCCATTTTGTTTAACTATATTATATCTCTGTCCGACAATTTACCCATCATGCAACACGGCAAAAATTATATTGACCTTTTTTTCCTATCTGAACGTCCGTCTGACTACACAAAAGTAGGCGATGTACCAAAATGCTGAAACCACGTTTGTGCACACACAGCCAACCGAATGACACCAAATAGTTATTGTGTTTTGTATCGTTCCAGTCATTGTAGGCATCGTTTCCTCACGCTTGTTTTCTGCGCTCAGTAAAATATGATGCCACCATCGACCACAGGGTGGCATACGACCCCCAGATATGGAGGAGGAGAAACAGCAGCCTGCTACTTTGATATCTTGATAATATGCAGCTGTTTAAAGGGCAAATCCACAGATGAAACAATAACAAAACGGCGGCCCCGCCTCTGTTTTGGTAAAAAGCTGAGGGATGGGCCTGGAGAAATGTAACCACTCTCAGATTACAGTTTTTTTCAATTGTTTAAGCACAATTTTGAAAACAGGGCCCGGTTTGTCAAAACACTACACACAATTAGCACAACCCTACACCAAAGTAGCACAACACTTCAGATCATTTGCAAAATGGAACACTTTTGTCAAAACTATACACGACTTCATAAAAACAATATTTTGTTACCATACGAAACACACATTTCATATGACTTCAATCTTTTTGAACCAGTTACACACTGCTGTTACTAACCTAAAACACCTTTAGCAAGTCTAATTCTCAGTGATTAGAGTACTGTAAATGAAGTACACAGAGAAAGTGCAACTATACAAACACTACACAAGACCAATGCTGCAGACTGAGGAAAATATAATTTATTTCTCTCCATATACCCAAATCAGTCAACATGTCAACATGGAGAATCACAACAAAACATGTCCCAGTTTTCATGCTACTACAGTAGTGTGCAGAACACTGTTAGCTCAGCAAACAACAGACAAACGTAAAACACTGTATCCAGTACAGTTTACAATTACAGTAAATAACAACAACAAACTTAAAAAATAATCTGAAAAAAACTGACAATATTGTACAGAAAATACTACAGTAAACATACTATACATTATCTCTTCGCCTAGCTGGATCTGGCCAGAGAATTTCATCAACATCACAAGCAATATCCTCATTAGCAAGACAACGCGGGAAGAACCGTCTTGAATGTCGAATCCATCCTTGCACAGCTGCGGCGTCGACTTGGTCACAGGCGTCCTCCATGGCCTGAATGAGCGGTACCTGAGCCTGGGGCTGGAGATCGTAAACCTTCCACCGTCATGCAGAGAAAAACTATTCGATAGGGTTTAGAAACGGAGAGTATGGTGGAAGGTATAGTACTGTCAACTGTGGATGGTGTTGAAACCAGTTCTGGACCAAAGCAGAGTGGTGGAATGACACATTGTCCCAGATGACAGTGTATTGCATCTGGTGCATTTCATTACCTGCTGTGACGATGTGGTGCAATCGGTCCAAAAATGCGAAAATTTGAGGTGTGTTGTAAGGGCCCATTTTGGCATGACGGAGGAGAACCCCATGCTGTGAAATGGCAGCGCAAAGGGTGATGTTGCCCCCACGTTGCCCTGGGACATTGATTATAGCCCTGTGGCCAATGATATTTCTGCCTCTCCTTGCTTTTGTGAGGTTGAACCCTGCCTCATCAATATATATGAATTCATGCAGGATTTCCTCAGCATCCATCTGCAAAACTCTCTGAAATACAGTGAAAGACACGATTGTGTAGTTCAGGATAGGTCTAGTACACAGTCAATGTAAAATAGTCATGTTTGCAGTATGCAACATCACAGTGCTAAAGTGAACAATACAAACCTCCACATACTCATGTCGCAGCCGTTTGACACTCTCTGAATTCCGCTCAAAAGGCGGCACTCGATAAAGTTGTTTCATTTGAACCTGATGTCTTTTCAGGATGCGTGCCAGTGTTGACTGAGAGACCTGATGGACATTATTGAAAATGGCATGGTCACCGATAATTTTGGCTTGTAGTTCTCTGAGCCTGATAGCATTATTGGCCAAAATGTATCTATAAGGGCTTAGTTTGCTTTGAAATAGATCCTAATTTCTAAAACCATTCATGTGATGAGGAAGAAAAGGGAGAAGCTGATAAACGTCCTTCTCAACACGAAACTCCATAGCACACAGAGTAAACACTAGTACCATCACACAGGGAACATTACTTCCAACATATTATATTGAACAACAAGATCAGGGGAGAGCGCGAACGCAGTCCCCCACTACCAGAAATTATGCAATCGAGATTTCCACATTTGGGAAATTCGCAGGGGTCAGCACAGCCGGGGTGCAATGGCTGAGCCTCACCCTGGGTGAACCGCCTTCTTGATCACGGTATCTCCCTTGCCAGGTAAGTATGAATTGTACACGTTGCTAGAGGGGGACTCATTCCAGGGCAAAGGTTTTTGGCTGACGGTTACCACTTCGACTACTGATAATACCACATCATATCAACCAGGGTTTAATGACGTTTACGAATACAGTTACGGACAAAGCGGTGGAAAAGCGATCCATTTTGTTTAACTATATTATATCTCTGTCCGACAATTTACCCATCATGCAACACGGCAAAAATTATATTGACCTTTTTTTCCTATCTGAACGTCCGTCTGACTACACAAAAGTAGGCGATGTACCAAAATGCTGAAACCACGTTTGTGCACACACAGCCAACCGAATGACACCAAATAGTTATTGTGTTTTGTATCGTTCCAGTCATTGTAGGCATCGTTTCCTCACGCTTGTTTTCTGCGCTCAGTAAAATATGATGCCACCATCGACCACAGGGTGGCATACGACCCCCAGATATGGAGGAGAAACAGCAGCCTGCTACTTTGATATCTTGATAATATGCAGCTGTTTAAAGGGCAAATCCACAGATGAAACAATAACAAAACGGCGGCCCCGCCTCTGTTTTGGTAAAAAGCTGAGGGATGGGCCTGGAGAAATGTAACCACTCTCAGATTACAGTTTTTTTCAATTGTTTAAGCACAATTTTGAAAACAGGGCCCGGTTTGTCAAAACACTACACACAATTAGCACAACCCTACACCAAAGTAGCACAACACTTCAGATCATTTGCAAAATGGAACACTTTTGTCAAAACTATACACGACTTCATAAAAACAATATTTTGTTACCATACGAAACACACATTTCATATGACTTCAATCTTTTTGAACCAGTTACACACTGCTGTTACTAACCTAAAACACCTTTAGCAAGTCTAATTCTCAGTGATTAGAGTACTGTAAATGAAGTACACAGAGAAAGTGCAACTATACAAACACTACACAAGACCAATGCTGCAGACTGAGGAAAATATAATTTATTTCTCTCCATATACCCAAATCAGTCAACATGTCAACATGGAGAATCACAACAAAACATGTCCCAGTTTTCATGCTACTACAGTAGTGTGCAGAACACTGTTAGCTCAGCAAACAACAGACAAACGTAAAACACTGTATCCAGTACAGTTTACAATTACAGTAAATAACAACAACAAACTTAAAAAATAATCTGAAAAAAACTGACAATATTGTACAGAAAATACTACAGTAAACATACTATACATTATCTCTTCGCCTAGCTGGATCTGGCCAGAGAATTTCATCAACATCACAAGCAATATCCTCATTAGCAAGACAACGCGGGAAGAACCGTCTTGAATGTCGAATCCATCCTTGCACAGCTGCGGCGTCGACTTGGTCACAGGCGTCCTCCATGGCCTGAATGAGCGGTACCTGAGCCTGGGGCTGGAGATCGTAAACCTTCCACCGTCATGCAGAGAAAAACTATTCGATAGGGTTTAGAAACGGAGAGTATGGTGGAAGGTATAGTACTGTCAACTGTGGATGGTGTTGAAACCAGTTCTGGACCAAAGCAGAGTGGTGGAATGACACATTGTCCCAGATGACAGTGTATTGCATCTGGTGCATTTCATTACCTGCTGTGACGATGTGGTGCAATCGGTCCAAAAATGCGAAAATTTGAGGTGTGTTGTAAGGGCCCATTTTGGCATGACGGAGGAGAACCCCATGCTGTGAAATGGCAGCGCAAAGGGTGATGTTGCCCCCACGTTGCCCTGGGACATTGATTATAGCCCTGTGGCCAATGATATTTCTGCCTCTCCTTGCTTTTGTGAGGTTGAACCCTGCCTCATCAATATATATGAATTCATGCAGGATTTCCTCAGCATCCATCTGCAAAACTCTCTGAAATACAGTGAAAGACACGATTGTGTAGTTCAGGATAGGTCTAGTACACAGTCAATGTAAAATAGTCATGTTTGCAGTATGCAACATCACAGTGCTAAAGTGAACAATACAAACCTCCACATACTCATGTCGCAGCCGTTTGACACTCTCTGAATTCCGCTCAAAAGGCGGCACTCGATAAAGTTGTTTCATTTGAACCTGATGTCTTTTCAGGATGCGTGCCAGTGTTGACTGAGAGACCTGATGGACATTATTGAAAATGGCATGGTCACCGATAATTTTGGCTTGTAGTTCTCTGAGCCTGATAGCATTATTGGCCAAAATGTATCTATAAGGGCTTAGTTTGCTTTGAAATAGATCCTAATTTCTAAAACCATTCATGTGATGAGGAAGAAAAGGGAGAAGCTGATAAACGTCCTTCTCAACACGAAACTCCATAGCACACAGAGTAAACACTAGTACCATCACACAGGGAACATTACTTCCAACATATTATATTGAACAACAAGATCAGGGGAGAGCGCGAACGCAGTCCCCCACTACCAGAAATTATGCAATCGAGATTTCCACATTTGGGAAATTCGCAGGGGTCAGCACAGCCGGGGTGCAATGGCTGAGCCTCACCCTGGGTGAACCGCCTTCTTGATCACGGTATCTCCCTTGCCAGGTAAGTATGAATTGTACACGTTGCTAGAGGGGGACTCATTCCAGGGCAAAGGTTTTTGGCTGACGGTTACCACTTCGACTACTGATAATACCACATCATATCAACCAGGGTTTAATGACGTTTACGAATACAGTTACGGACAAAGCGGTGGAAAAGCGATCCATTTTGTTTAACTATATTATATCTCTGTCCGACAATTTACCCATCATGCAACACGGCAAAAATTATATTGACCTTTTTTTCCTATCTGAACGTCCGTCTGACTACACAAAAGTAGGCGATGTACCAAAATGCTGAAACCACGTTTGTGCACACACAGCCAACCGAATGACACCAAATAGTTATTGTGTTTTGTATCGTTCCAGTCATTGTAGGCATCGTTTCCTCACGCTTGTTTTCTGCGCTCAGTAAAATATGATGCCACCATCGACCACAGGGTGGCATACGACCCCCAGATATGGAGGAGAAACAGCAGCCTGCTACTTTGATATCTTGATAATATGCAGCTGTTTAAAGGGCAAATCCACAGATGAAACAATAACAAAACGGCGGCCCCGCCTCTGTTTTGGTAAAAAGCTGAGGGATGGGCCTGGAGAAATGTAACCACTCTCAGATTACAGTTTTTTTCAATTGTTTAAGCACAATTTTGAAAACAGGGCCCGGTTTGTCAAAACACTACACACAATTAGCACAACCCTACACCAAAGTAGCACAACACTTCAGATCATTTGCAAAATGGAACACTTTTGTCAAAACTATACACGACTTCATAAAAACAATATTTTGTTACCATACGAAACACACATTTCATATGACTTCAATCTTTTTGAACCAGTTACACACTGCTGTTACTAACCTAAAACACCTTTAGCAAGTCTAATTCTCAGTGATTAGAGTACTGTAAATGAAGTACACAGAGAAAGTGCAACTATACAAACACTACACAAGACCAATGCTGCAGACTGAGGAAAATATAATTTATTTCTCTCCATATACCCAAATCAGTCAACATGTCAACATGGAGAATCACAACAAAACATGTCCCAGTTTTCATGCTACTACAGTAGTGTGCAGAACACTGTTAGCTCAGCAAACAACAGACAAACGTAAAACACTGTATCCAGTACAGTTTACAATTACAGTAAATAACAACAACAAACTTAAAAAATAATCTGAAAAAAACTGACAATATTGTACAGAAAATACTACAGTAAACATACTATACATTATCTCTTCGCCTAGCTGGATCTGGCCAGAGAATTTCATCAACATCACAAGCAATATCCTCATTAGCAAGACAACGCGGGAAGAACCGTCTTGAATGTCGAATCCATCCTTGCACAGCTGCGGCGTCGACTTGGTCACAGGCGTCCTCCATGGCCTGAATGAGCGGTACCTGAGCCTGGGGCTGGAGATCGTAAACCTTCCACCGTCATGCAGAGAAAAACTATTCGATAGGGTTTAGAAACGGAGAGTATGGTGGAAGGTATAGTACTGTCAACTGTGGATGGTGTTGAAACCAGTTCTGGACCAAAGCAGAGTGGTGGAATGACACATTGTCCCAGATGACAGTGTATTGCATCTGGTGCATTTCATTACCTGCTGTGACGATGTGGTGCAATCGGTCCAAAAATGCGAAAATTTGAGGTGTGTTGTAAGGGCCCATTTTGGCATGACGGAGGAGAACCCCATGCTGTGAAATGGCAGCGCAAAGGGTGATGTTGCCCCCACGTTGCCCTGGGACATTGATTATAGCCCTGTGGCCAATGATATTTCTGCCTCTCCTTGCTTTTGTGAGGTTGAACCCTGCCTCATCAATATATATGAATTCATGCAGGATTTCCTCAGCATCCATCTGCAAAACTCTCTGAAATACAGTGAAAGACACGATTGTGTAGTTCAGGATAGGTCTAGTACACAGTCAATGTAAAATAGTCATGTTTGCAGTATGCAACATCACAGTGCTAAAGTGAACAATACAAACCTCCACATACTCATGTCGCAGCCGTTTGACACTCTCTGAATTCCGCTCAAAAGGCGGCACTCGATAAAGTTGTTTCATTTGAACCTGATGTCTTTTCAGGATGCGTGCCAGTGTTGACTGAGAGACCTGATGGACATTATTGAAAATGGCATGGTCACCGATAATTTTGGCTTGTAGTTCTCTGAGCCTGATAGCATTATTGGCCAAAATGTATCTATAAGGGCTTAGTTTGCTTTGAAATAGATCCTAATTTCTAAAACCATTCATGTGATGAGGAAGAAAAGGGAGAAGCTGATAAACGTCCTTCTCAACACGAAACTCCATAGCACACAGAGTAAACACTAGTACCATCACACAGGGAACATTACTTCCAACATATTATATTGAACAACAAGATCAGGGGAGAGCGCGAACGCAGTCCCCCACTACCAGAAATTATGCAATCGAGATTTCCACATTTGGGAAATTCGCAGGGGTCAGCACAGCCGGGGTGCAATGGCTGAGCCTCACCCTGGGTGAACCGCCTTCTTGATCACGGTATCTCCCTTGCCAGGTAAGTATGAATTGTACACGTTGCTAGAGGGGGACTCATTCCAGGGCAAAGGTTTTTGGCTGACGGTTACCACTTCGACTACTGATAATACCACATCATATCAACCAGGGTTTAATGACGTTTACGAATACAGTTACGGACAAAGCGGTGGAAAAGCGATCCATTTTGTTTAACTATATTATATCTCTGTCCGACAATTTACCCATCATGCAACACGGCAAAAATTATATTGACCTTTTTTTCCTATCTGAACGTCCGTCTGACTACACAAAAGTAGGCGATGTACCAAAATGCTGAAACCACGTTTGTGCACACACAGCCAACCGAATGACACCAAATAGTTATTGTGTTTTGTATCGTTCCAGTCATTGTAGGCATCGTTTCCTCACGCTTGTTTTCTGCGCTCAGTAAAATATGATGCCACCATCGACCACAGGGTGGCATACGACCCCCAGATATGGAGGAGAAACAGCAGCCTGCTACTTTGATATCTTGATAATATGCAGCTGTTTAAAGGGCAAATCCACAGATGAAACAATAACAAAACGGCGGCCCCGCCTCTGTTTTGGTAAAAAGCTGAGGGATGGGCCTGGAGAAATGTAACCACTCTCAGATTACAGTTTTTTTCAATTGTTTAAGCACAATTTTGAAAACAGGGCCCGGTTTGTCAAAACACTACACACAATTAGCACAACCCTACACCAAAGTAGCACAACACTTCAGATCATTTGCAAAATGGAACACTTTTGTCAAAACTATACACGACTTCATAAAAACAATATTTTGTTACCATACGAAACACACATTTCATATGACTTCAATCTTTTTGAACCAGTTACACACTGCTGTTACTAACCTAAAACACCTTTAGCAAGTCTAATTCTCAGTGATTAGAGTACTGTAAATGAAGTACACAGAGAAAGTGCAACTATACAAACACTACACAAGACCAATGCTGCAGACTGAGGAAAATATAATTTATTTCTCTCCATATACCCAAATCAGTCAACATGTCAACATGGAGAATCACAACAAAACATGTCCCAGTTTTCATGCTACTACAGTAGTGTGCAGAACACTGTTAGCTCAGCAAACAACAGACAAACGTAAAACACTGTATCCAGTACAGTTTACAATTACAGTAAATAACAACAACAAACTTAAAAAATAATCTGAAAAAAACTGACAATATTGTACAGAAAATACTACAGTAAACATACTATACATTATCTCTTCGCCTAGCTGGATCTGGCCAGAGAATTTCATCAACATCACAAGCAATATCCTCATTAGCAAGACAACGCGGGAAGAACCGTCTTGAATGTCGAATCCATCCTTGCACAGCTGCGGCGTCGACTTGGTCACAGGCGTCCTCCATGGCCTGAATGAGCGGTACCTGAGCCTGGGGCTGGAGATCGTAAACCTTCCACCGTCATGCAGAGAAAAACTATTCGATAGGGTTTAGAAACGGAGAGTATGGTGGAAGGTATAGTACTGTCAACTGTGGATGGTGTTGAAACCAGTTCTGGACCAAAGCAGAGTGGTGGAATGACACATTGTCCCAGATGACAGTGTATTGCATCTGGTGCATTTCATTACCTGCTGTGACGATGTGGTGCAATCGGTCCAAAAATGCGAAAATTTGAGGTGTGTTGTAAGGGCCCATTTTGGCATGACGGAGGAGAACCCCATGCTGTGAAATGGCAGCGCAAAGGGTGATGTTGCCCCCACGTTGCCCTGGGACATTGATTATAGCCCTGTGGCCAATGATATTTCTGCCTCTCCTTGCTTTTGTGAGGTTGAACCCTGCCTCATCAATATATATGAATTCATGCAGGATTTCCTCAGCATCCATCTGCAAAACTCTCTGAAATACAGTGAAAGACACGATTGTGTAGTTCAGGATAGGTCTAGTACACAGTCAATGTAAAATAGTCATGTTTGCAGTATGCAACATCACAGTGCTAAAGTGAACAATACAAACCTCCACATACTCATGTCGCAGCCGTTTGACACTCTCTGAATTCCGCTCAAAAGGCGGCACTCGATAAAGTTGTTTCATTTGAACCTGATGTCTTTTCAGGATGCGTGCCAGTGTTGACTGAGAGACCTGATGGACATTATTGAAAATGGCATGGTCACCGATAATTTTGGCTTGTAGTTCTCTGAGCCTGATAGCATTATTGGCCAAAATGTATCTATAAGGGCTTAGTTTGCTTTGAAATAGATCCTAATTTCTAAAACCATTCATGTGATGAGGAAGAAAAGGGAGAAGCTGATAAACGTCCTTCTCAACACGAAACTCCATAGCACACAGAGTAAACACTAGTACCATCACACAGGGAACATTACTTCCAACATATTATATTGAACAACAAGATCAGGGGAGAGCGCGAACGCAGTCCCCCACTACCAGAAATTATGCAATCGAGATTTCCACATTTGGGAAATTCGCAGGGGTCAGCACAGCCGGGGTGCAATGGCTGAGCCTCACCCTGGGTGAACCGCCTTCTTGATCACGGTATCTCCCTTGCCAGGTAAGTATGAATTGTACACGTTGCTAGAGGGGGACTCATTCCAGGGCAAAGGTTTTTGGCTGACGGTTACCACTTCGACTACTGATAATACCACATCATATCAACCAGGGTTTAATGACGTTTACGAATACAGTTACGGACAAAGCGGTGGAAAAGCGATCCATTTTGTTTAACTATATTATATCTCTGTCCGACAATTTACCCATCATGCAACACGGCAAAAATTATATTGACCTTTTTTTCCTATCTGAACGTCCGTCTGACTACACAAAAGTAGGCGATGTACCAAAATGCTGAAACCACGTTTGTGCACACACAGCCAACCGAATGACACCAAATAGTTATTGTGTTTTGTATCGTTCCAGTCATTGTAGGCATCGTTTCCTCACGCTTGTTTTCTGCGCTCAGTAAAATATGATGCCACCATCGACCACAGGGTGGCATACGACCCCCAGATATGGAGGAGAAACAGCAGCCTGCTACTTTGATATCTTGATAATATGCAGCTGTTTAAAGGGCAAATCCACAGATGAAACAATAACAAAACGGCGGCCCCGCCTCTGTTTTGGTAAAAAGCTGAGGGATGGGCCTGGAGAAATGTAACCACTCTCAGATTACAGTTTTTTTCAATTGTTTAAGCACAATTTTGAAAACAGGGCCCGGTTTGTCAAAACACTACACACAATTAGCACAACCCTACACCAAAGTAGCACAACACTTCAGATCATTTGCAAAATGGAACACTTTTGTCAAAACTATACACGACTTCATAAAAACAATATTTTGTTACCATACGAAACACACATTTCATATGACTTCAATCTTTTTGAACCAGTTACACACTGCTGTTACTAACCTAAAACACCTTTAGCAAGTCTAATTCTCAGTGATTAGAGTACTGTAAATGAAGTACACAGAGAAAGTGCAACTATACAAACACTACACAAGACCAATGCTGCAGACTGAGGAAAATATAATTTATTTCTCTCCATATACCCAAATCAGTCAACATGTCAACATGGAGAATCACAACAAAACATGTCCCAGTTTTCATGCTACTACAGTAGTGTGCAGAACACTGTTAGCTCAGCAAACAACAGACAAACGTAAAACACTGTATCCAGTACAGTTTACAATTACAGTAAATAACAACAACAAACTTAAAAAATAATCTGAAAAAAACTGACAATATTGTACAGAAAATACTACAGTAAACATACTATACATTATCTCTTCGCCTAGCTGGATCTGGCCAGAGAATTTCATCAACATCACAAGCAATATCCTCATTAGCAAGACAACGCGGGAAGAACCGTCTTGAATGTCGAATCCATCCTTGCACAGCTGCGGCGTCGACTTGGTCACAGGCGTCCTCCATGGCCTGAATGAGCGGTACCTGAGCCTGGGGCTGGAGATCGTAAACCTTCCACCGTCATGCAGAGAAAAACTATTCGATAGGGTTTAGAAACGGAGAGTATGGTGGAAGGTATAGTACTGTCAACTGTGGATGGTGTTGAAACCAGTTCTGGACCAAAGCAGAGTGGTGGAATGACACATTGTCCCAGATGACAGTGTATTGCATCTGGTGCATTTCATTACCTGCTGTGACGATGTGGTGCAATCGGTCCAAAAATGCGAAAATTTGAGGTGTGTTGTAAGGGCCCATTTTGGCATGACGGAGGAGAACCCCATGCTGTGAAATGGCAGCGCAAAGGGTGATGTTGCCCCCACGTTGCCCTGGGACATTGATTATAGCCCTGTGGCCAATGATATTTCTGCCTCTCCTTGCTTTTGTGAGGTTGAACCCTGCCTCATCAATATATATGAATTCATGCAGGATTTCCTCAGCATCCATCTGCAAAACTCTCTGAAATACAGTGAAAGACACGATTGTGTAGTTCAGGATAGGTCTAGTACACAGTCAATGTAAAATAGTCATGTTTGCAGTATGCAACATCACAGTGCTAAAGTGAACAATACAAACCTCCACATACTCATGTCGCAGCCGTTTGACACTCTCTGAATTCCGCTCAAAAGGCGGCACTCGATAAAGTTGTTTCATTTGAACCTGATGTCTTTTCAGGATGCGTGCCAGTGTTGACTGAGAGACCTGATGGACATTATTGAAAATGGCATGGTCACCGATAATTTTGGCTTGTAGTTCTCTGAGCCTGATAGCATTATTGGCCAAAATGTATCTATAAGGGCTTAGTTTGCTTTGAAATAGATCCTAATTTCTAAAACCATTCATGTGATGAGGAAGAAAAGGGAGAAGCTGATAAACGTCCTTCTCAACACGAAACTCCATAGCACACAGAGTAAACACTAGTACCATCACACAGGGAACATTACTTCCAACATATTATATTGAACAACAAGATCAGGGGAGAGCGCGAACGCAGTCCCCCACTACCAGAAATTATGCAATCGAGATTTCCACATTTGGGAAATTCGCAGGGGTCAGCACAGCCGGGGTGCAATGGCTGAGCCTCACCCTGGGTGAACCGCCTTCTTGATCACGGTATCTCCCTTGCCAGGTAAGTATGAATTGTACACGTTGCTAGAGGGGGACTCATTCCAGGGCAAAGGTTTTTGGCTGACGGTTACCACTTCGACTACTGATAATACCACATCATATCAACCAGGGTTTAATGACGTTTACGAATACAGTTACGGACAAAGCGGTGGAAAAGCGATCCATTTTGTTTAACTATATTATATCTCTGTCCGACAATTTACCCATCATGCAACACGGCAAAAATTATATTGACCTTTTTTTCCTATCTGAACGTCCGTCTGACTACACAAAAGTAGGCGATGTACCAAAATGCTGAAACCACGTTTGTGCACACACAGCCAACCGAATGACACCAAATAGTTATTGTGTTTTGTATCGTTCCAGTCATTGTAGGCATCGTTTCCTCACGCTTGTTTTCTGCGCTCAGTAAAATATGATGCCACCATCGACCACAGGGTGGCATACGACCCCCAGATATGGAGGAGAAACAGCAGCCTGCTACTTTGATATCTTGATAATATGCAGCTGTTTAAAGGGCAAATCCACAGATGAAACAATAACAAAACGGCGGCCCCGCCTCTGTTTTGGTAAAAAGCTGAGGGATGGGCCTGGAGAAATGTAACCACTCTCAGATTACAGTTTTTTTCAATTGTTTAAGCACAATTTTGAAAACAGGGCCCGGTTTGTCAAAACACTACACACAATTAGCACAACCCTACACCAAAGTAGCACAACACTTCAGATCATTTGCAAAATGGAACACTTTTGTCAAAACTATACACGACTTCATAAAAACAATATTTTGTTACCATACGAAACACACATTTCATATGACTTCAATCTTTTTGAACCAGTTACACACTGCTGTTACTAACCTAAAACACCTTTAGCAAGTCTAATTCTCAGTGATTAGAGTAAATGAAGTACACAGAGAAAGTGCAACTATACAAACACTACACAAGACCAATGCTGCAGACTGAGGAAAATATAATTTATTTCTCTCCATATACCCAAATCAGTCAACATGTCAACATGGAGAATCACAACAAAACATGTCCCAGTTTTCATGCTACTACAGTAGTGTGCAGAACACTGTTAGCTCAGCAAACAACAGACAAACGTAAAACACTGTATCCAGTACAGTTTACAATTACAGTAAATAACAACAACAAACTTAAAAAATAATCTGAAAAAAACTGACAATATTGTACAGAAAATACTACAGTAAACATACTATACATTATCTCTTCGCCTAGCTGGATCTGGCCAGAGAATTTCATCAACATCACAAGCAATATCCTCATTAGCAAGACAACGCGGGAAGAACCGTCTTGAATGTCGAATCCATCCTTGCACAGCTGCGGCGTCGACTTGGTCACAGGCGTCCTCCATGGCCTGAATGAGCGGTACCTGAGCCTGGGGCTGGAGATCGTAAACCTTCCACCGTCATGCAGAGAAAAACTATTCGATAGGGTTTAGAAACGGAGAGTATGGTGG
Source organism: Coregonus sp. 'balchen' (assembly GCA_902810595.1). Taxonomy (NCBI): domain Eukaryota; kingdom Metazoa; phylum Chordata; class Actinopteri; order Salmoniformes; family Salmonidae; genus Coregonus; species Coregonus sp. 'balchen'. The sequence continues at coordinate 3,810,476 of LR778269.1, forward strand.
AACGGTATAGTACTGTCAACTGTGGATGGTGTTGAAACCAGTTCTGGACCAAAGCAGAGTGGTGGAATGACACATTGTCCCAGATGACAGTGTATTGCATCTGGTGCATTTCATTACCTGCTGTGACGATGTGGTGCAATCGGTCCAAAAATGCGAAAATTTGAGGTGTGTTGTAAGGGCCCATTTTGGCATGACGGAGGAGAACCCCATGCTGTGAAATGGCAGCGCAAAGGGTGATGTTGCCCCCACGTTGCCCTGGGACATTGATTATAGCCCTGTGGCCAATGATATTTCTGCCTCTCCTTGCTTTTGTGAGGTTGAACCCTGCCTCATCAATATATATGAATTCATGCAGGATTTCCTCAGCATCCATCTGCCAAAACTCTCTGAAATACAGTTGAAAGACACGATTGTGTAGTTCAGGATAGGTCTAGTACACAGTCAATGTAAAATAGTCATGTTTGCAGTATGCAACATCACAGTGCTAAAGTGAACAATACAAACCTCCACATACTCATGTCGCAGCCGTTTGACACTCTCTGAATTCCGCTCAAAAGGCGGCACTCGATAAAGTTGTTTCATTTGAACCTGATGTCTTTTCAGGATGCGTGCCAGTGTTGACTGAGAGACCTGATGGACATTATTGAAAATGGCATGGTCACCGATAATTTTGGCTTGTAGTTCTCTGAGCCTGATAGCATTATTGGCCCAAAATGTATCTATAAGGGCTTAGTTTGCTTTGAAATAGATCCTAATTTCTAAAACCATTCATGTGATGAGGAAGAAAAGGGAGAAGCTGATAAACGTCCTTCTCAACACGAAACTCCATAGCACACAGAGTAAACACTAGTACCATCACACAGGGAACATTACTTCCAACATATTATATTGAACAACAAGATCAGGGGAGAGCGCGAACGCAGTCCCCCACTACCAGAAATTATGCAATCGAGATTTCCACATTGGGAAATTCGCAGGGGTCAGCACAGCCGGGGTGCAATGGCTGAGCCTCACCCTGGGTGAACCGCCTTCTTGATCACGGGTATCTCCCTTGCCAGGTAAGTATGAATTGTACACGTTGCTAGAGGGGGACTCATTCCAGGGCAAAGGTTTTTGGCTGGCGGTTACCACTTCGACACATAATACCAAATCAATCAAAACCGGGTTTAATGCGTTTTTTCGAATCGTTACGGACAAAGCGGGGAAAAGCATCCCTTTTTTTTAACTATTTATTCTCTGTCCCCAATTTACCCCTCAGAAAAACCCGGGAAATTTA
>LR778269.1:3811851-3849538 GCA_902810595.1 Coregonus sp. 'balchen'
TAAATTTAAAAACTAACATTAACGAAGTGATGGCCATAATCCCCGAGACGCCCCCGATTTAGGTGAAATGAAAAGCATTGTCTGTTGTCCCTTGAGCAAGGGCACTTAACCCCTAAGGGGGGGGGGGGGCTCTCTTGTAAGTCGCTTGGATAAGAGCGGAGGTGTAAATGACTAAATGAATGGGATTTTTGGTAATTACCAGAAATTTGAAGATTACAGGAACTGGTAAGGAGCGGAGGTTTGGACCCCTCGGGGGTAAAAGGCCATGGAAGGGACTGGCTAGACGGCTCAAGTGAGCCAGGTTGGTCGAGGTCTCTCCATGCTGCTAAAAACAGACGGGGCAGAGGAAGGGAGACGGTGCATCCCAACGGAACTCAGTGACAAAGGTCAAGGGAGCTCTCACTATATGGGAAATAGGTGCCATTGGGAACAGACGAGAACAGGACTTCTGAGCACAGGGTCAAGATACACCCTGTGGAGAAGAAGCTTTCGATCTAATAGTATTGATGTGGAGGGGAGGAGGGAGGCGAGGGCAGGGAGAGGGGAGAGGTAGGGGAAGGGGGAGGGAGGGGAGGGAAGGAGGAGGGATGAAGGAGCAGGGAGAAGAGAAGGGAGCGGGAGGGAGGTGAGGACGGGCGGAATGGAGCGAGGGAGAAGTAGAGGGATGGGAGGAGGCGGAGAGGGGAAGAGGGAGGCGGAGCGAGGGAGGGAGGGGAGAGAGAGAAGGAGAGGGGAGGAGGGAGGAGGGAGGAGGGGACGGGGAGGAGGAGGTGAGGGTTGAGGGAGGGCTGGAGGGTCTTTGGAGTGAGGATGGCGGGAGAGTGAGGTGTGACGGGGGAGGGGGAGAGGAGGAGAGAAGGAAGAGGAGGGAGGTGGAGATGGACGAGGGGAAAAGAAGGGAGGGGAGAAGGAGGAGTGGAGGAGGGTGATTCAGAGGAAGGGGACGGGGGAGGGGAAGGAAGAGAGGAGGGGAGCGGTAGCGAGGGAAGATTTTGGAGGGGGAGGTGGGAGGTGTGGGAGGGAGCGGCGTGGAGGGAGGAGGGTGTGTGTGGGAGGGGGAGAAGAGAAGGAGGGGGGAGGGGAGAAGAGAAGGAGGAGAAGGAGGGCGGGGAGAAGGGAGAGGAGGCGATAAAGGCGATAGCCTGAGGACACGGACCTTCAGAGGTAGCAATAGACATTTGATCTTCCTTCCTCTTCAGAGAGCTTTCACACTTCTTCTTCTCAAGTTTCCCCCAAGCTGCCTCCAGGCACAGTGAATCTCTTCTGGAAAAGGGCTGCTTTATTTATTTAATTCAGAAGGTCAGAATGAAATGAAAGACATTCATTTGATTTTGACGTTTGAAAATAATATTGGGTCAAGGTTATTTGATTTGAACCAAATATGATCTGTCCTTAGCGCTGCTCTGCTTTAACCTATAAACTACGTAAATGATAGTTAAATTAGGATGCTAATCATGTTCCGAGTACAGACCGTAACCACACGACACAGGGTCTGGTCAATGTACAGTACAGTAGGCTATGTCTCAGTGACAGAGTTCACAGCAGAAGACATCCTCACAGACACCTCAGACCCATCTAACTCCATGTCACATGTCAACACCCTCAGACTGTGTCACAGTCCATGGAGCCTCCTATCCAGAGACTTCAGTCCATGGTTGGTGTAGCCTCCTCCTATCCAGAGACTTCAGTCCATGGTTTGTGTAGCCTCCTCCTATCCAGAGACTTCAGTCCATGGTTGGTGTAGCCTCCTCCTATCCAGAGACTTCAGTCCATGGTTGGTGTAGCCTCCTCCTATCCAGAGACTTCAGTCCATGGTTGGTGTAGCCTCCTCCTATCCAGAGACTTCAGTCCATGGTTGGTGTAGCCTCCTCCTATCCAGAGACTTCAGTCCATGGTTGGTGTAGCCTCCTATCCTGAGACTTGTTTCTGTTTCTGAATGGAAACTGTACGTTTCAAAGTAAACCTGTAAAGTATAGCAGCATATATCAAAGAGACAGGCCTGTCAACCCTGGAGGCCTAAACTCAACTGAACTCAGAGATAAAGGGACGACTCGTACTTTTCACACCATCATGCTGATCCCAACTGTACTGTGCTGGCTCTCAGATATGCTCTTTTCATATTGTCCTTTCCAGCACGGTCCCAGCTAGTTTGGTGAATGTGTAACCAGGGATGGAACTTCTGGATTTTGGGCACTTCTACTAGCACCTGGTAACATGTGGCTCCAAATAATTCTGGGCCATGCGATACTTGAAAAGTCAAAATGGCGTATTAGTTTGGCTTATTTTCTACTAGCCTGGTCTGAAAAGCGCTAGCCTTGCGGGCTAGCGGGCTAGCTTCATTTCCATCCCTGTGTAACCATGTAGGACGGAGTAGTCGGGCTGGGCTCGGTAATACGAACACGGTATAAGTGTTCTCTATGGCTTAAACCTTGAGGAATGGACAGGAAGATACTGACGAAACTGTACTAGTTCCCTTGATGTGAAACTATGTTATTATGACTATGACAGTAGGCTAATTAAGACACTCCTGGGAATGATGTAGCGATGCTGTTTTTATCCAGCTACCAAGACTCTTCTGAACTCACCATTAAAGTGATGCTCGAAAGGTTTTGTATAATTTCAGCCAGTAGTTTTGAAAGTAGTGCTTCCGAGCCAAAACTGGTCCCCGAAAATGTTGTACAATGTCATCCATTTCATATGATATGATACGTCCTGACGTCTCCATTTCATATGATATGATACGTCCTGACGTCTCCATTTCATATGATATGATACGTCCTGACGTCTCCATTTCATATGATATGATATGCTACGTCCTGACGTCTCCATTTCATATGATATGATACGTCCTGACGTCTCCATTTCATATGATATATTACGTCCTGAAATTTAAATGTTACGAATTTGTAGGTGCTTCAGGACTCAAACGGACCAGACTGATAGTCATTCAACTGCTTTCTCTTATGTGTGTGTGTGTGTGTGGTGTGTGTGTGTGTGTGTGTGTGTGTGTGTGTGTGTGTGTGTGTGTGTGTATACACTACCGTTCAAAAGTATTAGGGTCACTTAGAAATGTCCTTGTTTTCTAAAGAAAAGCAATTTTTTGGTCCATTAAAATAACATCAAATTGAGCAGAAATACAGTGCAGACATTGTTCATGGCAATGTCTCGCATTGAATAGCCTTCATTTCTCAGAACAAGAATAGACGGATAAGTTTCAGAAGAAAGTTATTTGATTCTGGCCATTTTGAGCCTGTAATCGAACCCACAAATGCTGATGCTCCAGATACTCAACTAGTCTCAAGAAGGCCAGTTATATTGCTTCTTTAATCAGCACAACAGTTTTCAGCTGTGCTAACATAATTGCAAAAGGGTTTTCTAATGATCAATTAGCCTTTTAAAATGATAAACTTGGATTAGCAAACACAACGTGCCATTGGAACACAGGACTGATGGTTGCTGATAATGGGCCTCTGTACGCCTATGTAGATATTCAATTTTTTTTAAATCAGCCGTTTCCAGCTACAATAGCCATTTACAACATGAACAATGTCTACAATGTATTTCTGATCAATTTGATGTTATTTTAAATGGACACTTTTCTTTCGAAATACAAGGACATTTCTAAGGGACCCTAAACTTTTGAACGGTAGTGTATGTTTTCATGGAAAACAAGGACATTTCTAAGGGACCCTAAACTTTTGACGGTAGTGTATGTTTTCATGGAAAAAAAATGGACATTTCTAAGGGACCCCTAAACTTTTTGAACGGTAGTGTATGTTTTCATGGAAAACAAGGACATTTCTAAGGGACCCTAAACTTTTGAACGGTAGTGTATGTTTTTCATGGAAAACAAGGACATTTCTAAGGGACCCTAAACTTTTGAACGGTAGTGGTATGTTTTCATGGAAAACAAGGGACATTTCTAAGGGACCCTAAACTTTTGAACGGTAGTGTATGTTTTTCATGGAAAACAAGGACATTTCTAAGGGACCCTAATCTTTTGAACGGTAGTGTATGTTTTCATGGAAAACAAGGACATTTCTAAGGGACCCCTAAACTTTTGAATGGTAGTGTATGTTTTCATGGAAAACACAGGACATTTCTAAGGGACCCTAAACTTTTGAACGGTAGTGGTATGTTTTCATGGAAAAAAATGACATTTCTAAGGGACCCTAAACTTTTGAACGGTAGTGTATGTTTTCATGGAAAACAAGGACATTTCTAAGGGACCCTAAACTTTTGAACGGTAGTGTATGTTTTCATGGAAAACAAGGACATTTCTAAGGGACCCTAAACTTTTGAACGGTAGTGTATGTTTTCATGGAAAACAAGGACATTTCTAAGGGACCCTAAACTTTTTGAACGGTAGTGTATGTTTTTCATGGGAAAAAATGACATTTCTAAGGGACCCTAAACTTTTGAACGGTAGTGTATGTTTTCATGGAAAACAAGGACATTTCTAAGGGACCCTAAACTTTTGAACGGTAGTGTATGTTTTCATGGAAAACAAGGACATTTCTAAGGGACCCTAAACTTTTGAACGGTAGTGTATGTTTTCATGGAAAACAAGGACATTTCTAAGGGACCCTAAACTTTTGAACGGTAGTGTATGTTTTCATGGAAAACAAGGACATTTCTAAGGGTCCCTAAACTTTTGAACGGTAGTGTATGTTTTCATGGAAAACAAGGACATTTCTAAGGGACCCTAAACTTTTGAACGGTAGTGTATGTTTCATGGAAAACAAGGACATTTCTAAGGGACCCTAAACTTTTGAACGGTAGTGTATGTTTTCATGGAAAACAAGGACATTTCTAAGGGACCCTAAACTTTTGAACGGTAGTGTATGTTTTCATGGAAAACAAGGACATTTCTAAGGGACCCTAAACTTTTGAACGGTAGTGTATGTTTTCATGGAAAACAAGGACATTTCTAAGGGACCCTAAACTTTTGAACGGTAGTGTATGTTTTCATGGAAAACAAGGATATTTCTAAGGGACCCTAAACTTTTGAACGGTAGTGTATGTTTTCATGGAAAACAAGGACATTTCTAAGGGACCCTAAACTTTTGAACGTAGTGTATGTTTTCATGGAAAAAAATGACATTTCTAAGGGACCCTAAACTTTGAACGGTAGTGTATGTTTTCATGGAAAACAAGGACATTTCTAAGGGACCCTAAACTTTTGAACGGTAGTGTATGTTTTCATGGAAAACAAGGACATTTCTAAGGGACCCTAAACTTTTGAACGGTAGTGTATGTTTTCATGGAAAACAAGGACATTTCTAAGGGACCCTAAACTTTTGAACGGTAGTGTATGTTTTCATGGAAAACAAGGACATTTCTAAGGGACCCTAAACTTTTGAACGGTAGTGTATATGTGTGTGTGTGTTTGTGCCAAACTATAGCCTAGATATAACTGGCTTACCTGGTTAAATAAAGGTGAAATAAAATAAATAAAATAAATAGATATAAACCAGAGTTCAGATACCACTCAGAATGACCGAGAGATGCTGGAAGTCTATGTCTGCGTCCCAAACGGGACCCTATTCACCTAAATAGTGCACTACTTTTGATCAGGGCCCATAGAGCTCTAGGGTACCCTTAAGGATGCAGTTCTAAGACTTGGGCCTATGAATTCCTTGCTGAAGAGACGGGAGAGGGAACCTCGTATATAACCCTGTCCTCATCTAGGGCCGGCTGACAGTACTCTGGCTCGCAGTTCAATGTGACTTATGGCGCAGTCTACGCTAACATTACTAATGTATATCTTATAGATAGTTTAATTTATACTGTGTACTGTCGCTATCGAGGTCGTCTGGGGTAAATCAGGATAAGAGAAGAGATAGATTGTGTGTGTGTGTGTGGTGTGTGTGTGTGTGTGTGTGTGTGTGTGTGTACGTGGCTAGACAAGAGAAGAGAGAGATTGTGTGTGTGCAGTGTTTGGCACACTACCTGTCTGGCTGTTGTCGCTCCCAAACATCTTCTCCGTTCGATCCTCATAGTCCAACGGGACTATCAAATATATATAGAATGGTCTGTCAGTCAGTCAGTCAGCCTGTCAGTCAGTCAGCCTGTCTCTCTGCCTGTCAGTCAGTCAGTCAGCCTGTCTCTCTGCCTGTCTGTCTATCTGTCAGTCAGTCAGTCAGCCTGTCTCTCTGCCTGTCTGTCATTCAGTCAGTCAGCCTGTCTCTCTGCCTGTCTGTCTGTCAGTCAGTCAGCCTGTCTCTCTGCCTGTCAGTCAGTCAGTCAGCTTGTCTCTCTGCCTGTCTGTCTGTCTGCCTGCCTGCCTGCCTGCCTGCCTGCCTGTCTGTCTGTCTGTCTGTCTGTCTGTCAGTCAGTCAGTCAGCCTGTCTGTTCGTCAAAGCTCTTTAATGACATTCCAGCTATAGGAGAGAGCAGAGAGAGGAGGCCTGAGGCCATGTTCTGCTGTATAACATTAAGGTGTTCTATACTGCTTTCCTGTCCAGTAGCTCTCCATGCAGGGAGATCACACACACACACACACACGCCTTTCCTGTCCAGTAGCTCTCCATGCAGGGAGATCACACACACACACACACACGCCTTTCCTGTCCAGTAGCTCTCCATGCAGGGAGATCACACACAACACACACACGCTTTCCTGTCCCCAGTAGCTCTCCATGCAGGGAGATCACACACACACACACGCCTTTCCTGTCCAGTAGCTCTCCATGCAGGGAGATCACACACACACGCCTTTCCTGTCCAGTAGCTCTCCATGCAGGGAGATCACACACCTTTCCTGTCCAGTAGCTCTCCATGCAGGGAGATCACACACAACAAAAACACGCCTTTCCTGTCCAGTAGCTCTCCATGCAGGGAGATCACCACCACACACACACACCGCCTTTCCTGTCCAGTAGCCTCTCCATGCAGGGAGATCACACACACACAACACGCCTTTCCTGTCCAGTAGCTCTCCATGCAGGGAGATCACACACACAAACGCCTTTCCTGTTCCATAGCTCTCCATGCAGGAGATCACACCACAAAAACAACACACGCCTTTCCTGTCCAGTAGCTCTCCATGCGGGGATCACACACACCACACCGCCTCCTGTCCAGTGGGCTCTCCAGCGGGAGAAACTCACACAACACACAACGCCTTTCCTGTCCAGTACTCTCCATGCAGGGCGTACACACACACCACCCTTTCCTGTCCAGTAGCTCTTCCATGCAGGGAGATCACACACACACACACGCCTTTCCTGCCCTAGCTCTCCATGCAGGGAGATCACACACACACACACGCCTTTCCTGTCCAGTAGCTCTCCATGCAGGGAGATCACACACACACACACACGCCTTTCCTGTCCAGTAGCTCTCCATGCAGGGGAGATCACACACACACACCACCACGCCTTTCCTGTCCAGTAGCTCTCCATGCAGGGAGATCACACAACACCACACCGCCGTTTCCTGTCCAGTAGCTCTCCATGCAGGGAGATCACACACCACACAACGCGCTTTCCTGTTCCAGTAGCTCTCCATGCAGGGAGATCACACACACCACACCACGCATTCCTGTCCAGTAGCTCTCCATGCAGGGAGATCACACACACACACACACGCCTTTCAACCTCTTTTACAGCATTAATATAAATAATCTATTGATCTGTCAGATAGAGACATATGTTGTGTGTGTGTGACTGTGTGTACACAGTATATACGTGTACGTGCCCACTTGTATATGAGATTCACAAAGACACCACATTCAGCTTGGTTTTTTTTCTTCTTCTACACTTCAGTTTAACGGATGAGTTACAACTAAAATAAACACATTCAAAGAGAAAGAGAAAATCCAAACCTCTGTTTTGAGACGTCACATAACTTTACAATCAGCTCTTCAAACAATATGTCTTGCTTGAACAAACATGAGCCTTTATAGACAGCAAAGGAGACAGAAGCCCAGAGACAGAACAGAGAGACAAGACAAGACAAGCAGAACAAAAGAGTCCACGCCTTTGAGAGACAGGAACCAGCCCAGGCAACTAACAGACGGGACAGTTCTTTAGAGTCTGCTGTCTAGAAGTTGGTCTTTTCATCTCGCCATGGAAGATTTAAAGTTCCTGGAGGCGAAGAGAGGAGAAAGAGGCGGCGGCGGTTCTGGTTGCAGTGTTTCTCCCCTTCAAAGAACAGGTTCAAAGAGAGGAAGAGGGGAAAGCCCCTAGCTGCAGCAGCACAGCAGCAGGGGAATCTCCTGAAGAACTACACCTGGACAGGTCCGACTGCCCTCCTGTATCTCCTAAACCTAGAGAACTACACCTGGACAGGTCCGACTGCCCTCCTGTATCTCCTAAACCTAGAGAACTACACCTGGTCGGGTCCGACTGCCCTCCTGTATCTCCTAAACCTAGAGAACTACACCTGGACAGGTCCGACTGCCCTCCTGTATCTCCTAAACCTAGAGAACTACACCTGGTCGGGTCCGACTGCCCTCCTGTATCTCCTAAACCTAGAGAACTACACCTGGACAGGTCCGACTGCCCTCCTGTATCTCCTAAACCTAGAGAACTACACCTGGACAGGTCCGACTGCCCTCCTGTATCTCCTAAACCTAGAGAACTACACCTGGTCAGGTCCAACTGGCCTCCTGTATCTCCTAAACCTAGAGAACTACACCTGGACAGGTCCGACTGCCCTCCTGTATCTCCTAAACCTAGAGAACTACACCTGGACAGGTCCGACTGCCCTCCTGTATCTCCTAAACCTAGAGAACTACAACCTGGTCAGGTCCAACTGGCCTCCTGTATCTCCTAAACCTTGAGAACTACACCTGGTCAGGTCCAACTGGCCTCCTGTATCTCCTAAACCTAGAGAACTACACCTGGTCAGGTCCAACTGGCCTCCTGTATCTCCTAAACCTAGAGAACTACACCTGGACAGGTCCAACTGGCCTCCTGTATCTCCTAAACCTAGAGAACTACACCTGGACAGGTCCGACTGCCCTCCTGTATCTCCTAAACCTAGAGAACTACACCTGGACAGGTCCGACTGCCCTCCTGTATCTCCTAAACCTAGAGAACTACACCTGGTCGGGTCCAACTGGCCTCCTGTATCTCCTAAACCTAGAGAACTACACCTGAACAGGTCCGACTGCCCTCCTGTATCTCCTAAACCTAGAGAACTACACCTGGTCAGGTCCGACTGCCCTCCTGTATCTCCTAAACCTAGAGAACTACACCTGGACAGGTCCAACTGGCCTCCTGTATCTCCTAAACCTAGAGAACTACACCTGGACAGGTCCAACTGGCCTCCTGTATCTCCTAAACCTAGAGAACTACACCTGTATAGGTCTAACTGGCCTCTTGTATCTCCTAAACCTAGAGAACTACACCTGGCCAGGTCCAACTGGCCTCCTGGAGAGGTGTCTGTCTTCCTCAGTCTCAACACAGATACAGAGCTTCACACCACAGCACCTCCACCCTCTACACCTCCACCCCTCTACCCTCCACCCCTACACCTCCACCCCTCTACCCTCTACACCTCCACCCCTCTACCCTCCACCCTCTACACCTCCACCCCCTCACACCTCCACCCCTCCACCCCCACCCCTCCACCCCCCCCCCCCACCCCCCCCCCCCCCAACACCCCCACCCCCCCCCCCCCCCACCCCCCCCCACCCCCACCCCACCCCCACCCCACCACACCCCCCCCCCCAACCCCCACCCCAAACCCCCCCCCCCCCCCCCCCACCCCCCCCCCCAACCCCCCCCCAAAACCCCCCGACCCCCACCCCCACCCCCACCCCCCACAACCCCACCCCCCCCCCCCCCCCCCCCACCCCACCCCCCGCCACCCCACACACCCCCCCAAACACCCCAAAAACCCCCACCCCACCCCCCCCACACCCCACCCCACACCCCCCCCCACCCCCAACCCAACCCCACACCCCCCCCTCCACCCCACACCCACCCAAAACCCCCCACCCCAACCCCCACCCCACACCCCCCCTCCACACCCCACCCGCACACCCCCCACCCCACACCCCACCCCACCCCACCCCACACCCAAACCCCCCACACCCACCCCAACCCCACCCCAACCACCCCCCACCCCCCCACCACTCCCCCCCCACACCCCACCCCAAAACACCCCAAACCCCCCCAACCCCCCACCCCTAACCTCCCCCTCACACCCCCCCCTTTAAAAACCCAAAAACCCTCCACACCTCCCCCTCAAAACCTCCCCCCTCCACACCTCCCCCGCCCCCTCAACCCCTAAAACCTAACCCCACACCCCCCCCTAAACCCTCATCCCTCTATTCAAACACTACCCTTTTTCTTGCACTTTTTGGGTCGGGGCCATGGGGGGGTTTTGGAGTGTGATTTTTTAAGTTGTGGACAGGGGTTTTTTTATACTGATAAAAATTCAAACATTTTTTCCCATTAATAAGGAACAAGTGGGGGCAGGGAGCCTCTTAAAGAAAAGTTACAGTCTGTGAGAGCCAAAAATCTTCTTTTTTGTGGGTGCCCAAAATACTTATTTTCCCCAAAATTTTGCAAATAAATATAAAAACCTACAATGTGTTTTCTGGGTTTTTTTCCCCATTTTTTTCTGTCATAGTTGACTTTTTACCTATGATGAAAAAAAACGGCCTCTCTCGACTTTTTATGGGAAACTTTCACAATTGGTGGTGCTAAATCTTTTTTCCCCCACTGAAAACCCCCCACCCTGGGTAAAAAAAAAGCTAAAAACCCCCCCCCCCCCCCACTAATAAAGCTAAAAACCCCCCCCAACCAGGGCAAAAAAACCCCCCATGGCTAAAATAAAGCTAAAACCCCCCCACCATGGCTAAATAAAACTACCAACCCCCCCACCATGGCTAAATAAAGCTAAATAAAGCTAAACCCCCCCACCATGGCTAAATAAAACTAAAAAAACCCCCCCCCCCACCATGGCTAAATACCAACTAACCAAACCCCCCCCCACCATGGCTAAATAAAACTCTCTCTAACACAAATGTTTGGTCAACAGTACAAAGACTATATAGCATGTCTAAACAAACAGTCCATTATTTACTGCTCCCATAAATCACTCCAGTAAAGGTGTCGTGTAAACACACCATGGACCTCATCTATTCCACTTTCACTTTGTCCTTCAAGACAGTTGATGTACTATAGCTCATCTACCACACACACGCACACACACACCACACACACAACACACCACACACAACACACACAACACACACCACACACCACACACTCTCCCGTCGTGTCCTAGTTATATTAAGGGCATAATACTGTTCCAGCCTTTACCCTGATGATCACTCAACACTTGGCTGTATCCCCACATCTCATTTAGAATTGTGTGTGTGTGTGTGTGTGTGTGTGTGTGTGCGCGCAAGTTCCTCCGTGTGTGTTTGTGTGTGTTCGCCTGCGTGCACGTTCCTGTGTGTGTGTGTGTGTGTGTGTGTGTGTGTGTGTGTGGGGCCCTGGGTGTTTAGTTAGTTAGTGATTGCTGAGTTAACAGATGCAACCAGATGGCTTGGGATTGCACAGATCGATTTTATTAGCCACTGGTGGTAAAACAGTGTGGGAGGAAAAATGCCCTACAAAACAAGATCCCCATCTCCCTGTTTAAACTGGCGTCTTTAAAACACACACACACACACACACACACACACACACACACACACACACACACACACACACACACACACACACACACATTCCTATCTTCTTGTGTAACCATCCCCTTGCCTTCTCTATCAGTCAGCTTCCTGTTGATGACCTTGTAATTCTGATAAATCCTGCTTTAACAGGACACAGTAGCTCTATAAATCCTGCTTTAACAGGACACAGTGGCTCTATAAATCCTGCTCTAACAGGACACAGTGACTCTATAAATCCTGCTCTAACAGGACACAGTGACTCTATAAATCCTGCTCTAACAGGACACAGCGGCTCTATAAACCACATATATCACCATTGACATGTTTACATGGTACGTAATGTTCACATGGCACGTTATGTCCACACAACGTTTACATGGTACGTAATGTCCACACAACGTTTACATGGTACGTAATGTCCACACAACGTTTACATGGTACGTAATGTCCACACAACGTTTACATGGTACGTAATGTTCACACAACGCTTACATGGTACGTAATGTCCACACAACGTTTACATGGTACGTAATGTCCACACAACGTTTACATGGTACGTAATGTCCACACAACGTTTACATGGTACGTAATGTCCACACAACGTTTACATGGTACGTAATGTCCACACAACGTTTACACAATGACTTGCTTCCATTCAGCCACAAGAGCAGTGCAATAGGGCAATAGGCTAGTTGACGCGCATGCACACACACACACACTCCACTACTTCCTAAAAAGGGATTTAACACTAGATGATTCTGTGCTTCCAACTTTGTGGCAACAGTTTGAGGAAGGCCCTTTCCTGTTTCAGCATGACAATGCCCCCGTGCACAAAGCGAGGTCCATACAGAAATGGTTTGTCGAGATCGGTGTGGAAGAACTTGACTGGCCTGCACAGAGTCCTGACCTCAACCCCATCGAACACCTTTGGGATGAATTGGAACGCCAACTGCGAGCCAGGCCTAATCGACCAACATCAGAAGAGTGGAGGCTGTTATAGCAGCAAAGGGGGGACCAACTCCATATTAATGCCCATGATTTTGGAGTGAGATGTTGGACGGGCAGGTGTCCACATACCTTTTGTTCATGTAGTGTAGATTGTTACCTGCTAACCTAACTACATGCTTCTACAAACCAACAGCGGATTACAACTGGAATCAATTATATAAGTCATATAGGATAAATCCCAAATGGCACCCTATTCCCTATGTAGTGCCTTACTTACCTCTGGTCAAAAGTAGTGCACTATATAGGGAATAGGGTTCCATTTGTGACACAGCCTCAGTCTGAATCAGTGGAAACTGTATCCTAATACAATTAGGTTGTTCTGCTATGATGAGAGAAAATCAATGCAGCCAGTCACAATGATGATGTTAGATATTCAGCATTCTAGGAACTATGATCCTTTTCTTAAAAATTTACCAGGATTTAGTATACCCGCATTGCATCATCAAGTTTGCAGATGACACAACAGTGGTAGGCCTGATCAACGACAACGACGAGACAGCCTATAGGGAGGAGGTCAGAGACCTGGCCGTGTGGTGCCAGGACAACAACCTCTCCCTCAACGTGATGAAGACAAAGGAGATGATTGTGGACTACAGGAAAAAGAAGAGGACCGAGCACGCCCCCATTCTCATCGACGGGGCTGTCGTGGAGCAGGTTGAGAGCTTCAAGTTCCTTGGTGTCCACATCACCAACAAACTAACTAACATGGTCCAAGCACACCAAGACAGTCGTGAAAAGGGCAAGACAGAACCTATTCCCCCTAAGGAGACTGAAAAGATTTGGCATGGGTCCTCAGATCCTCAAAAGGTTCCTGACTGGTTGCATCACTGCCTGGTATGGCAACCGCTCGGCCTCCGACCGCAAGGCGCTACAGAGGGTAGTGCGTACGGCCCAGTACATCACTGGGGCCAAGCTTCCTGCCATCCAGGACCTCTACACCAGGCGGTGTCAGAGGAAGGCCCTAAAAATTGTCAGACTCCAGCCACCCTTTTTTAATGCTCAGAGGGCCGTTTAGTAAGAAGGGAGAGAGCGCTGCTGTGTAGACGTTATCGTCTGCTTTGTGGTTCTGGAGTGAGCGAGAGCGAGAGAGTGGGAGCATTCAGGTGTCAATCTGAATACACATTAATAAAGGCCCCAAAAGAGGTCAGTCTGACTGCTTAGTGCTCTCCTTCCCGCTCTCTCCTTTCCTCTCTGTCTCCATCTCTCTCCTTTTCTCTCTGTGTCCATCTCTCTCCTTTCCTCTCTGTCTCCATCTCTCTCCTTTTCTCTCTGTGTCCATCTCTCTCCTTTTCAATTCAATTTCAATTTAATTCAATTTAAGTTTAAGGGCTTTATTGGCATGGGAAACATGTTAAGTGAAATAGATAATAAACAAAAGCGAAATAAACAATACAAATTTTACAGTAAACATTACTCACAAAAGTTCCAAAAGAATAAAGACATTTATTCTTTTGGATTAGCGGGTATCGGCCTAAATCTGCTCTGCATGCATTATTTGGTGTTTTATGATGTACACAGAGGATATTATTGCAGAATTCTGCATGCAGAGTCTCAATTTGGTGTTTGTCCCATTTTCTGAATTATTGGTTGGTGAGCGGACCCCAGACCTCACAAACATAAAGGGCAATGGGTTCTATAACTGATTCAAGTATTTTTAGCCAGATCCTAATTGGTTCGTCAAATTTTATGTTTCTTTTGATGGCATAGAAGGCCCTTCTTGTCTTGTCTCTCAGATCGTTCACAACTTTGTGGAAGTTACCTGTGGAGCTGATGTTTAGACCGAGGTCTGTATAGTTTTTTGTGTGCTCTAGGGCAACAGTGTCTAGATGGAATTTGTATTTGTGGTCCTGGAAACTGCACCTTTTTTGGAACACCATTATTTTTGTCTTACTGAGATTTACTGTCAGGGCCCAGGTCTGACATAATATGTGCAGAAAATATAAGTGCTGCTGTAGGCCCTCCTTGGTTGGGGACAGAATCACCAGATCATCAGCAAACAGTAGACATTTGACTTCAGATTCTAGTAGGGTGAGGCCGGGTGCTGCAGACTGTTCTAGTGCCCTCGCCAATTCGTTGATATATATGTTGAAGAGGGTGGGGCTTAAGCTGCATCCCTGTCTCACCCCACGGCCCTGTTGAAAGAAATGTGTTTGTTTTTTCCAATTTTAACCGCACACGGTACATGGATTTTTATAACGTCTTATGTTTTCAACACCACTTTCCATCAATTTGTACAGCAGTCCCTCATGCCAAATTGAGTCGAAAGCTTTTTTGAAATCAACAAAGCATGAGAATACTTTGCCTTGGTTTTGGTCTGTTTGTTTGTCAATTTGGGTGTGCAGGGTGAATACGTGGTCTGTCGTACGGTCATTTGGTAAAAAGCCAATTTGACATTAGCTCGGTACATTGTTTTCACTGAGGAAATGTACGAGTCTGCTGTTAATGATAATGCAGAGGATTTTCCCAAGGTTGCTGTTGGGTAGTTATTGGGGTCAAATTTGTCTCCACTTTTGTGGATTGGGGTGATCAGTCCTTGGTTCCAAATATTGGGGAATATGCCAGAGCTGAGGATGATGTTAAAGAGTTTAAGTATAGCCAATTGGAATTTGTGGTCTGTATATTTTATCATTTCATTTAGGATACCATAAAACCTACAGGCCTTTTTGGGGTGGAGGGTTTGTATTTTGTCCTGTAGTTCTTTCAATGTAATTGGAGAATCCAGTGGGTTCTGGTAGTCTTTAATAGTTGATTCTAAGATTTTTATTTGATCATGTATATGTTTTTGCTGTTTGTTCTTTGTTATAGAACCAAAAAGATTGGAGAAGTGGTCTCTCTCTGCCTCCCTCTCTCTCCCTTAAACCTGTAAATGGAATCAATCAACAAGCCATTATAGTAGTCACAGTGAAGAGAAGAGAAGAGAGGGAGAGAGGGATAGTACCTCCTATGGTTCTTACAAGCCGCACGCACACACACACACACACACACGCACGCAACACACGCAACCACACCAACACGCGCCACAAAACCACACGCACGCACCACAACGCCACACACACACACACGCACACACACACCACGCACACACACGCACACCACAACCGCACAAACGCACGCACGCACACGCACGCTCACGCACACACACACACACACGCACACACACACGCACACACATGCTCACGCGCACAAACACACACACACGCACACACACGCACACATGCTCACGCACACACACGCACACACACACGCACACAACTGCTTCACGCGCCACAAACACACAACACACGCACACACACACACACGCACACACATGCTCACGCACACGCACGCACGCACACACACGCACACAGGGCTGGAGTGGCAGAAAGCCCTTTGATTTCTCCAGGAATTCTTATAAAAGGAGAAAAAAAAAGCTCTCGCATATAACACAAAGCCATTTCATAATCAGCAAGAATTTTACTGGGTGCACGTGGTATATACAGTGAGGGAAAAAAGTATTTGATCCCCTGCTGATTTTGTACGTTTGCCCACTGACAAAGAAATCATCAGTCTATAATTTTAATGGTAGGTTTATTTGAACAGTGAGAGACAGAATAACAACAACAAAATCCAGAAAAACGCATGTACATTTTTTTATACATTTATTTGCATTTTAATTAGGGAAATAAGTATTTGACCCCCTCTCAATCAGAAAGATTTCTGGCTCCCAGGTGTCTTTTATACAGGTAACGAGCTGAGATTAGGAGCACACTCTTAAAGGAAGTGCTCCTAATCTCAGTTTGTTACCTGTATAAAAGAAACCTGTCCACAGAAACAATCTATCAATCAGATTCCAAACTCTCCACCATGGCCAAGACCAAAGAGCTCTCCAAGGATGTCAGGGACAAGATTGTAGACCTACACAAGGCTGGAATGGGCTACAAGACCATCGCCAAGCAGCTTGGTGAGAAGGTGACAACAGTTGGTGCGATTATTCGCAAATGGAAGAAACACAAAAGAATTGTCAATCTCCCTCGGCCTGGGGCTCCATGCAAGATCTCACCTCGTGGAGTTGCAATGATCATGAGAACGGTGAGGAATCAGCCCAGAACTACACGGGAGGATCTTGTCAGTGATCTCAAGGCAGCTGGGACCATAGTCACCAAGAAAACAATTGGTAACACACTACGCCGTGAAGGACTGAAATCCTGCAGCGCCCGCAAGGTCCCCCTGCTCAAGAAAGCACATATACAGGCCCGTCTGAAGTTTGCCAATGAACATCTGAATGATTCAGAGGAGAACTGGGTGAAAGTGTTGTGGTCAGATGAGACCAAAATGGAGCTCTTTGGCATCAACTCAACTCGCCGTGTTTGGAGGAGGAGGAATGCTGCCTATGATCCCAAGAACACCATCCCCACCGTCAAACATGGAGGTGGAAACATTATGCTTTGGGGGTGTTTTTCTGCTAAGGGGACATGACAACTTCACCGCATCAAAGGGACGATGGACAGGGCCATGTACTGTCAAATCTTGGGTGAGAACCTCCTTCCCTCAGCCAGGGCATTGAAAATGGGTCGTGGATGGTTATTCCAGCATGACAATGACCCAAAACACACGGCCAAGGCAACAAAGGAGTGGCTCAAGAAGAAGCACATTAAGGTCCTGGAGTGGCCTAGCCAGTCTCCAGACCTTAATCCCATAGAAAATCTGTGGAGGGAGCTGAAGGTTTGAGTTGCCAAACGTCAGGCTCGAAACCTTAATGACTTGGAGAAGATCTGCAAAGAGGAGTGGGACAAAATCCCTCCTGAGATGTGTGCAAACCTGGTGGCCAACTACAAGAAACGTCTGACCTCTGTGATTGCCAACAAGGGTTTTGCCACCAAGTACTAAGTCATGTTTTGCAGAGGTGTCAAATACTTATTTCCCTCATTAAAATGCAAATCAATTTATAACATTTTTGACATGCGTTTTTCTGGATTTTTTTGTTGTTATTCTGTATCTCACTGTTCAAATAAACCTACCATTAAAATTATAGACTGATCATGTCTTTGTCAGTGGGCAAACGTACAAAATCAGCAGGGGATCAAATACTTTTTTCCCTCACTGTATGTGTTAGTCAGAGGCTACAAATGTCTTTCAAAACTCAATTACCCTTTCCAGCGATATTCAAATAAATAAATAAATAAATGTGGCGATCGTCATTGAACATGGAACATAACCAGGGACTGTTGAACACCACTCTGTCAAGGTTTTAACCTCTGTGTGAGACTGTGACAGAAAAAGATGGTTCGATACTTTGGGATGGCCCTTGCGCAGAACACAACACAACACGTCCCTGTCTGTATAGATGTGTTACTGCTTCCTGTCTGTCCTCTCCCTCTCCCCAGCTCCTCTCCCTCTCCCCATCTCCTCTCCCTCTCCCCAGCTCCTCTCCCTCTCCCCAGCTCCTCCCTCTCCCCAGCTCCTCTCCCTCCCCCCAGCTCCTCTCCCTCTCCCCAGCTCCTCTCCCTCTCCCCAGCTCCTCTCCCTCTCCCCAGCTCCTCCCTCTCCCCCAGCTCCTCTCCCTCCCCCCAGCTCCTCTCCCTCTCCCCAGCTCCTCTCCCTCTCCCATCTCCTCTCCCTCATCCCCAGCTCCTCTCCCTCTCCCCAGCTCCTCTCCCTCCTCCCCAGCTCCTCTCCCTCTCCCCCAGCTCCTCTCCCTCTCCCCAGCTCCTCCTCCTCCCCCCCCCAGCTCCTCTCCCTCCCCCCAGCTCCTCTCCCTCTCCCCCAGCTCCTCTCCCTCTCCCCAGCTCCTCTCCCTCTCCCCATCTCCTCTCCCTCTCCCCAGCTCCTCTCCCTCTCCCCAGCTCCTCTCCCTCCCCCCAGCTCCTCTCCCGTCTCCCCAGCTCCTCTCCCTCTCCCCAAGCTCCTCTCTCCCTCTCCTTCTCCCCATCCCACCTCTGTCTGACACTGATCTCTCCTCATACTCTATTCTGTCAGATATCAATGCCTCCCAACCACTACCACTCACACTGTGCATCAATAGCCCTCCCATTCTCTCTCTCTCTCCCCTTGCTCTCTCCCCCCCTTCTCTCTCCCCCTCCCCCTTCTCTCTCTCCCTCCCCCCCCTTCTCTCTCTCCCTCCCCCTTCTCTCTCTCCCTCCCCCCTTCTCTCTCTCCCTCCCCCCTTCTCTCTCTCCCCTCCCCCCCTTCTCTCTCTCTCCCTCCCCCTCTTCCCCTCCTGACAATGGCACAGCTCGCCTCGTTCAAGGACTTTGACAGCAGCCCCATAACTAGGCCAACCAACTGGGCTCCAAAAACCGCTGCAATATGACACAGGTAATTTCACCCACTGACATGCCCAAAACCATCCAATGGATACCATGTATAGGTCATTTCTCCAGCTCTGTATGGCGCCTTTCTGTCTCGGGACCAGCTGCTTCAGTATACAAGATAATAAGAGCTAAGAAATATGTTTTGGACCAGCTAGGTGGAAGGACAGAACCACACAATTTAGTTTCAAACAAAAATTGAACTCATACAGTTAGGAAAGAAGACTGTCGGAAGAGTTCAATATAAATAAAATACGTCTGTGAGTGTGTGTGTGTGTGTGAGGGGGTGTGTGTGTGTGAGGGGGTGTGTGTGTGAGGGGGTGTGTGTGTGAGGGGGTGTGTGTGTGTGTGAGGGTGTGCGTGTGTGTGTGTGAGGGTGTGTGTGTGTGTGTAGTGTGTGTGAGGGTGTGTGTGTGTGTGTGTGAGGGTGTGTGTGTGTGTGTGAGGGGGGGTGTGTGTGAGGGGTGTGTGTGTGTGTGTGAGGGTGTGTGTGTGTGTGTGTGTGTGTGAGGGTGTGAGGGTGTGTGTTCCCCAGATCACCCACATTGAGAACATTTGGGTCTAATAAAGCAGCAAAGCAGTTACACCATGCCTCGGAAACAAAGACGGCAAAACACACACACACACACACACACACACTGACACGCACACTGACACGCACACACACACTGAGACACACACACACACACACACACTGACACGCACACACAAACTGACACGCACACACCGACACGCACACACAGAGACAAGAGAGAGACAAAGACACACACACAGACACACACACAGTGGGATGCAGTGTAAAATATGTCTAAATGTGCTTGGTTCCAGTAGTGGTTCTGTTTATTGTAATCCCGTTGTGTAACCTTGACAGTTTCAGAGCACATGGACTCTGTCCAAAGTGGTACCCTATTCCCTATAGTGCACTACTGTTTGACCAGGGTCCATAGTGCACTGTGTAGGGAATAGGGGGCCATTTGGGACTCATCCACAGCCTATAATATCTACCCAGTCTTTCAGAGAAAATAGGACGGCTGTATTGGTGCATGGTTGTAATGGACTGTAGGTGGATCCACCCAGCCTGTGATAGGTCTCAGGAAGGTGGCTGCTGGTAACCAGTGTATCATTGTCTCAGGAAGGTGGCTGTTGGTAACCAGTGTATCATTGTCTCAGGAAGGTGGCTGCTGGTAACCAGTGTATCATTGTCTCAGGAAGGTGGCTGTTGGTAACCAGTGTATCATTGTCTCAGGAAGGTGGCTGCTGGTAACCAGTGTATCATTGTCTCAGGAAGGTGGGTGTTGGTAACCAGTGTATCATTGTCTCAGGAAGGTGGCTGCTGGTAACCAGTGTATCATTGTCTCAGGAAGGTGGCTGCTGGTAACCAGTGTATCATTGTCTCAGGAAGGTGGCTGTTGGTAACCAGTGTATCATTGTCTCAGGAAGGTGGCTGTTGGTAACCAGTGTATCATTGTCTCAGGAAGGTGGCTGCTGGTAACCAGTGTATCATTGTCTCAGGAAGGTGGCTGCTGGTAACCAGTGTATCATTGTCTCAGGAAGGTGGCTGTTGGTAACCAGTGTATCATTGTCTCAGGAAGGTGGCTGTTGGTAACCAGTGTATCATTGTCTCAGGAAGGTGGCTGTTGGTAACCAGTGTATCATTGTCTCAGGAAGGTGGCTGCTGGTAACCAGTTTATCATTGTCTCAGGAAGGTGGCTGTTGGTAACCAGTGTATCATTGTCTCAGGAAGGTGGCTGTTGGTAACCAGTGTATCATTGTCTCGGAAGGTGGCTGCTTGGTAACCAGTGTATCATTGTCTCAGGAAGTGTGGCTGCTGGTAACCAGTTATCATTGTCTCAGGAAGGTGGCTGTTGGTAACCAGTGTATCATTGTCTAGGAAGTGTGGCTGGTTGGTAACCAGTTGTATCATTGTCTCAGGAAGGTGGCTGCTGGTAACCAGTGTTATCATTGTCTCAGAAGGTGGCTGTTGTAACCAGTGTATCATTGTCTCAGGAAGTGGCTGTTGGTAACCAGTGTATCATTGTCTCAGGAAGGTGGCTGTTGGTAACCAGTTTATCATTGTCTCAGGAAGTTGGCTGTTGGTAAACCAGTGTATCATTGTCTCATGGAATGGTGGCCTGCTGGTAACCAGTTTATCATTGTCTCAGGAAGGTGCTGTTGGTAACCATTGTATCATTGTCTCAGGAAGTGGCTGTTGGTAACCAGTGTTATCATTGTCTCAGGAAGGTGGCTGCTGGTAACCAGTTTATCATTGTCTCAGGAAGGTGGGCTGTTTGGTAACCAGTGTATCATTGTCTCAGGAAGGTGGCTGTTGGTAACCAGTGTATCATTGTCTCAGGAAGGTGGCTGCTGGTAACCAGTTTATCATTGTCTCAGGAAGGTGGCTGTTGGTAACCAGTGTATCATTGTCTCAGGAAGGTGGCTGTTGGTAACCAGTGTATCATTGTCTCAGGAAGGTGGCTGCTGGTAACCAGTTTATCATTGTCTCAGGAAGGTGGCTGTTGGTAACCAGTGTATCATTGTCTCAGGAAGGTGGCTGTTGGTACCCAGTGTATCATTGTCTCAGGAAGGTGGCTGCTGGTAACCAGTGTATCATTGTCTCAGGAAGGTGGCTGTTGGTAACCAGTGTATCATTGTCTCAGGAAGGTGGCTGTTGGTACCCAGTGTATCATTGTCTCAGGAAGGTGGCTGCTGGTAACCAGTTTATCATTGTCTCAGGAAGGTGGCTGCTGGTAACCAGTGTATCATTGTCTCAGGAAGGTGGCTGTTGGTAACCAGTGTATCATTGTCTCAGGAAGGTGGGTGTTGGTAACCAGTGTATCATTGTCTCAGGAAGGTGGCTGTTGGTAACCAGTGTGTAATTGTCTCAGGAATGTGGCTGCTGGTAACCAGTGTATCATTGTCTCAGGAAGGTGGCTGTTGGTAACCAGTGTATCATTGTCTCAGGAAGGTGGCTGTTGGTAACCAGTGTGTAATTGTCTCAGGAATGTGGCTGTTGGTAACCAGTGTATCATTGTCTCAGGAAGGTGGCTGTTGGTAACCAGTGTATCATTGTCTCAGGAAGGTGGCTGTTGGTAACCAGTGTATCATTGTCTCAGGAAGGTGGCTGCTGGTAACCAGTGTATCATTGTCTCAGGAAGGTGGCTGTTGGTAACCAGTGTATCATTGTCTCAGGAAGGTGGGTGTTGGTAACCAGTGTATCATTGTCTCAGGAAGGTGGCTGTTGGTAACCAGTGTGTAATTGTCTCAGGAATGTGGCTGTTGGTAACCAGTGTATCATTGTCTCAGGAAGGTGGCTGTTGGTAACCAGTGTATCATTCTT
This sequence comes from Coregonus sp. 'balchen', assembly GCA_902810595.1. Classification (NCBI taxonomy): domain Eukaryota; kingdom Metazoa; phylum Chordata; class Actinopteri; order Salmoniformes; family Salmonidae; genus Coregonus; species Coregonus sp. 'balchen'. Next base: position 3,834,122 of record LR778269.1, read on the forward strand.
GTCTCAGGAAGGTGGCTGTTGGTAACCAGTGTGTAATTGTCTCAGGAATGTGGCTGTTGGTAACCAGTGTATCATTGTCTCAGGAAGGTGGCTGTTGGTAACCAGTGTATCATTGTCTCAGGAAGGTGGCTGTTGGTAACCAGTGTATCATTGTCTCAGGAAGGTGGCTGCTGGTAACCAGTGTATCATTGTCTCAGGATGGTGGGTGTTGGTAACCAGTGTGTAATTGTCTCAAGAAAGTGGCTGTTGGTAACCAGTGTGTAATTGTCTCAGGAAGGTGGCTGTTGGTAACCAGTGTGTAATTGTCAAAGGGATGATGTTCAACCTAGGGGTCACAATGTACACAGTATCACCCACACCCATCACTCACTGCTACACACACACAGTGTCTACCCCCCCCCCCCCCATCACTCACGGCTAGTCTAACATGACCTTTGATCTCCTAGTCACACAACGTGGCGAGGGGGGTCAGGAACACAACACAGAGTTTAACCTCTCACTTCCACTGCGTAGAAAACTCTGTCTGCATCCCAAATGGCACCCTATTCCCTATATAGTGCACTACTTTTGACCAGGGCCCATATGGTAGTGCACTATATAGGGAATAGGGTGCCATTTGGGACGCATTCCGTTTCCACCTCTGTTCAGTGAGCGTTCTGTCTTTTAGGAATGGAATGATATAACTAGATTGTTGTAGTAGTCAGTTCCCAGGTGGTGACTGATAAAGGTTAAGTCATTCGTCTGGTACAACACAGTGGCCCACATCCCTCTGGGTTTGTAGCTACTTGTCTGTTTGACAAAGATGGTCAAAGCATTTCAATGGAACAGCATAATACTGTAACGGTTACAGAGTCTAAAACTGTTAGTGTGGGTACAGCCCTCTGTCTCTTCTTCTCTCTTGTCTCTCTCTTCTCTGTCTCTTCTCTCTCTGTCTCTCGCTCTCTCTCTCTCTCTCTCCGTCTCCGTCTTTATTCTCCCCGTTCTCTCTCTCTCTCTCTCTCTCTCTCTCTCTCTGTGTCTCTCTCTCTCTCTCTCTCTCTCTCTCTTGTGTATCTATCTCTCTTGTGTCTCTCTCTCTCTGTCTCTCTCTGTCTCCGTCTCTACCGTCTCTCTCTCTCTCCTCTCTCTCTATCTCAGCTCTCTCTCTCTCTGTGTCTCTCTCTATCTCTGTTGTGTCTCTCTCTCTATCTCTCTGGTCTCTCTGTGTCTCTCTCTTGTCTCTCTCTCTCTTCGCTCTCTCCTCTCTCTCTCCTCTCTCTCTCTCTCTCTCTCTCTCTCTCTCTCTCTCTGTATTTATCTATGTCATTGTCAGTTCCTACTGCAGTGGTTGGACACGTCCCATAATACTAGCCCAGTTTCTCCTATGTCGGTTGAGAATGGGTTTGTGGTCTCTGCAGACAGCCCCCATTGAGCCCGTTGTCTAAAAGGGCGTTTTCCCCTTGCTACAGCGTCAGCATTCCAACCGTAATGGCCTGAATGACAGTCTGTTTGTGCTAATCATGTCATTGACATGCCAAGCAATGAGTGATGGGAGTTGGCAAGAGCACTAACGGATCTGGGACCAACCAGGCTACAACTTGTTAACTCTCGCTCTAATTGAAGGCTAACACGTGTGGCACAGTCCCTCAGAGGAGGGTTAGAGGACAGTTATTTCCTCACCTCGGCTGAGGCTATGGCCACCACGGAAACAGAGTCTGCATCCCAAAATGGAACCTTGTTCCGTCTAGTGCACCAGAATCCACAGGTTAGTGCACTGTATGGAGAATGGGGTGCCATTTTGGACGCATCCTGACAGACAGGTGTTAATAATGCAGGTGTTATTGTGACTCTCAGTGGTGTTATTCTATGAGAAGTGGACAAATGAAGGGACGCGGCAGACGGGAGTCACCCCTGATACAGGAAATAAAGAGGGTCCGTCTCACTAAATCACCTACAAGTCTGTTCCACTAAATCTGTGTTCCTCATTACTGCTCCAAGGAAGAGGCCAATCTGTTGATGTATGTTGATGACTATGATGTTGTTGACGATGAAGACTTCACCATTTCTATAATTAAAACATCACAGAAACACCTGCAAGATTATCATCTGTACTGTCATTAAATCTGATTTCACACAAGACACACCGGAAAACTAAAAAAAAACACAATTTATTGACCCCTCAATCACCACAGCAACCTGCAGGCCTAATCTTTATCCATCTAGCCACCACCACCAGTGTTTATCGCTATGGTAACACGTCCCTAATAAACGAACATAGATCGGCTTAAAGCTAAAACCCTACTTATCAATTCACTGCTGTATTTTAAATATCCTTTATCTGACTGACAAACTAACTATAATAAAGCAGTGTCGGTCGACCACAGCCCACCACAGCCCACCACAGTCTACCACAGTCTACCACAGCCCACCACAGTCTACCACAGTCTACCACAGTCAACCACAGCCCACCACAGTCTACCACAGCCCACCACAGCCCACCACAGTCTACCACAGCCCACCACAGTCTACCACAGCCCACCACAGCCCACCACAGTCTACCACAGCCCACCACAGCCCACCACAGTCTACCACAGTCTACCACAGCCCACCACAGTCTACCACAGCCCACCACAGTCTACCACAGTCTACCACAGTCTACCACAGTCGACCACAGCCCACCACAGTCTACCACAGTCTACCACAGTCTACCACAGTCTACCACAGTCTACCACAGTCTACCACAGCCCACCACAGTCTACCACAGCCCACCACAGTCTACCACAGCCCACCACAGCCCACCACAGCCCACCACAGTCACCACAGTCTACCACAGCCCACCACAGTCTACCACAGCCCACCACAGCCCACCACAGTCTACCACAGCCCACCACAGCCCACCACAGTCTACCACAGTCTACCACAGCCCACCACAGCCCACCACAGTCTACCACAGACCCACCACAGTCTACCAACAGCCCACCAACGTCTACCCTAGCCCACCACAGTCTCCACAGCCCACCACAGTTCTTACCAACCGCCCACCCACAGTCTACCACAGGCCCACCACAGTTCTACCACAGTCTACACAGCCCAACCACAAGTCGACCACAGCCCAACCACCAGTCTACCACCAGTCTACCACAGTCTACCACAGTCTACCACAGCCCACCACAGTCTACCACAGTCTACCACAGTCTACCACAGACCAACCCACAGTCTACCACAGTTCTACCACAGTCGACCACAGGCCCACACACAGTCTACCACGTCTACCACAGTCTACCACAGTCTCCCACAGCCCACCACAGTCTACACCAGTCTACCACAGTCAACCACAGCCCACCACAGCCCACCACAGCCCACCACAGCCCACCCAGTTCCACACCCACCACCCCTCAGTCCCACCACAGTCCACCACAGCCCACCACAGCCACCACCACAGCCACATCGCACAGCGCCCAACCAGTCTACCACACCCACCAGTCGACCACAGCCACCACAGCCCACCAGTCGACCACAGCCCACCAGTCGACCACAGCCCACCAGTCGACCACAGCCCACCAGTCCACCACAGCCCACCACAGCCACCAGTCGACCACAGCCCACCAGTCGACCACAGCCCACCAGTCGACCACAGCCCACCAGTCGACCACAGCCCACCAGTCTACCACGGCCCAGCTAGGATAATTACCAAACTACTACTAGGGCTGCTGCTAGGACTTCAAACTGGCTAGAGAACAATTATTATTTACCCTGTTTAGGGTCCACACACACACACACACACACACACACACACACACACACACACACAAATCTACCCAAAGATTATCTTCCTCGGCACAATGTGATAATTTGGTTGAGAGATCACAGGGAGGGGGAACACGAGGGAATACAGATTTGGGAGATTGTTTAAAAAACTCTTCTTTTTCTCCCACTTGTGAGTTCAGGCCATCACTGAACATATTAATGAAGAAGATAAATGAGGCAAATGATTGGTCCCTGGTGCCAAATCTCCCCAGCCTCTGGTACATCTACCACAGGCTCATCTGACGGCACGGCCAGCCTGATCTCCACAGCATCGGAGGACACGTTCACACAGACAGTTTCAAGAGACCCAATTCCAACAAAAAGTCAAATTGAGTAAGGTGGTCCAAGCCTCTGATACATCTAATGGGTTCTCTAAAGGACTGACCTTAATAATAAAATACCCAACTGAATTTAAAGCCACAATCTGGAAGACTTACCAATACACCAAGCAACCAATCAACCAACCACTGAACTGCCTGCCTGAGCACCATGCTGTGAGACTTTGATACATACATACAGGCGTCTCAAAAAACAAAAGAACAAAGAAAGAAATCAGCTCCCAAATGCTTCATTTAATTAGGACAAGGACAATGTTACGACCATGACTCTTGTTCTATGGTTAGGTCCCTAACCGGATCTTCTTTAGGACAAACATTTCACCAACTAGTCCTGAACCTTCTTCACAGGACTGGCCTTAATAATGAGCAACTCAACGGAACCTAAAGCTACAATCTGGAGGATTTCCAGCACACTCATTGGTCATTTAAACTAATTAAATATGTACCGTACCTTGAAGAATGTCTTCTTGTAGTAGATATATTAGTAAACTGGTTAGGCCAGGGTTCCACATTAGGCAGGCCCGCGGGTGATTTTATTTGTCCGCCCAAGTTTTCTGAGCGTTGTTGTACATTAAAGACTGTAAACTCACCAGGAAATAATCTCAATGTGATTTTAGGCGATCTGTTCCCAAGTATTCCCACGCATCAATAGAGAGGCATATGTGATCATATCCCAATGTAATCAAGGTTTGAAATGATGATGTCTTTGTCAAATACTGTTTGGGCTTCTGCCGGTCAACTTTCAGTGTACAAATGATTTATAATGATGTTACGGCCCCCACCCCCAACTCTCCACTCATGAAATAAACTGGGCCGTGGCTGAATCTTGTTGGGGAACCACTGGTTTAGGCTATATTGTTCTTGTCATTGGAGACTTAGCTTCAAATCACGTTTTAAAAGTAATGCTGCTTTAATGGAAATGTCATCTCTTTAGTTTAAATATACATTAAATGCTATTAGCATGTGAAAAATGTCAGGTCAACTCTTTCATGGTAAACAAAATGTTATATTATGTCTTATATTTCTTTCTAGTCCCAAACAACCTGTTTTCTAGATTTTCCTGGCAGATTGTATGGCTGTAATCTCCTGCATATTTACCACAACACATCCCATTCATAACGGAGAAAAAAAAAAAACGATGAGGACCTCCAACCTACACACATTCACTGTTACTGCCAGAAAACAAAATCCACACACCCAGCATCTGGTGAATCTCTCTATTCATATCACAAATCTCCGGCTGCCTGTAGAAGTTTTTTTTCTTTTCTTCTCTCCCAACACTTGCATTTTCTCTTGAGTGATCTGATTGGAGGGCTAGTCGCCGGGGCTAACCTTTACTCTCGGCAACAGCCGTTCAGACAGTCCCCCCTAGAGGGCTACTACCGCTTTCTAATTGGTTTAGTTTCTACTACTATACCAGCCTCCTCCTCCTCGTGTGTGTATGTGTGTGTGTGTGTGTGTGTGTGTGTGTGTGTGTGTGTGTGTGTGTGTGTGTGTGTGTGTGTGTGTGTGTGTGTGTCTACCCTCCTCCTGCTTCTCTGTTTCATTGTCATCCCATCGTGCTAATGTATGCAGAGAGTAAATCTCACAGCCTGAGTTAGGGAGAGAGAGAGAAACAGATGTCTGATTAAATCCAGATTGTAGTCATGTTCATAACAGATAGAAATCGAAAGTATTCATACCCCTTGACTTATTCCACATTTTGTTGTGTTACAGCCTGAATTTAAACTGGATACACATGTAGATTGTTGTCATCACTGGCCTACACACAATACCAAATCATGTCAAAGTTGAATAATGTTTATAGACATTTTTCAAATTAATTAAAAATGAAAAGCTGTCTCGAGTCATTAAAGTATTCAATCCATTTGTTGTGGCAAGCATAAATAAGTTCAGGAGTAAAAAATGTGATTAACAATTCACATAAGTTGCATGGACTCAATAATAGTGTTTAACATGATTTTTGAATGACTAACTCTTCTCTGTACCCCACACATACAATTATCTGTAAGGTCCCTCAGTCGAGCAGTGACTTTTAAACACAGATTCAACCACAAAGACCAGGGAGGTTTTCCAATGCCTCACAAAGAAGGGCACCTATTGGTAGATGGGTAAAAATACAAAACAAACAGACATTGAATATCCCTTTGATCCTGGTGAAGTTATTAATTACACTTTGGATAGCGTATCAACACACCCAGTCACCACAAAGATACAGGCGTCCTTCCTAACTCAGTTGCCGGAGAGGAAGGAAACCGCTCAGGGATTTCACCATGAAGCCAATGGTGACTTTAAAACAGTTACTGAGTTTAATGGCTGTGATAGGAGAAAACTGAGGATGGATCAACAACATTGTAGTTACTCCACAATACTAACCTTATTGACAGAGTGAAAAGAAGGAAGCCTGTACAGAATAAAAAATATTCCAAAACATGCATCCTGTTTGCAACAAGGCACTAAAGTAATACTGCAAAACACGTGGCAAAGTGTTATATGTATGGGGAATATCCAATACAACACATTACTGAGTACCACTCTCCATATTTCCAAGCATAGTGGTGGCTGCATCATGTTATGGGTATGCGTGTAATCATTAAGGACTGGGGAGTTTTGACGGAATGGAGCTAAGCACAGGCAAAGGAAAACCTGGTTCAGTCTGCTTTCTACCAGACACAGGGAGATGAATTCACCTTTCAGCAGGACAATAACTTAAAAGACAAGGCCAAATCTACAATGGAGTTGCTGACCAAGAAGACAGTGAATGTTCTTGAGTGGCCGAGTTAGTTTTGACTTAAATCTACTTTAAAATCTATGGCAGGACTTGAAAATGGTTGTCTAGCAATGATCAACAACCGATTTGACAGAGCTTGAAGAATTTTGAAAATAATAATGGACAAATATTGTACAATCCAGGTGTGCAAAGATCTTAAAGACTTACCCAGAAAGACTTCTATGAGCCCTAAAACAAGCCAATCTCTAAAACCATGCCGGTCTCCCTTGGTAACCGCTGGAGCTCAAGCCTATATATATTTTTTTGTCCTCCACAAACAACCGCAGCAATCATGGCAGTGGTTTAGAGGTGACAGGACAGCATGCTGGGCTATTAGAAACACTGATTATGGGGAGATAGGAGAAAGAGAGAGTGACTGTCTGGGGGTCAGTTTAGCTGAAGAGAGAGTGACTGTCTGGGGGTCAGTTTAGCTGAAGAGAGTGACTGTATGGGGGTCAGTGTAGCTAAAGAGAGAGTGACTGTCTGGGGGTCAGTTTAGCTGAAGAGAGAGTGACTGTATGGGGGTCAGTGTAGCTGAAGAGAGAGTGACTGTATGGGGGTCAGTGTAGCTAAAGAGAGAGTGACTGTCTGGGGGTCAGTTTAGCTGAAGAGAGAGTGACTGTATGGGGGTCAGTGTAGTGAAGAGAGAGTGACTGAATGGGGGTCAGTGTACTGAAAAAGATGACGTAGGGGGGTCATTTTCTAAAAGGAATGACGTCTGGGGGTCTTACTGAAAGAAGTGACTGTAGGGGGGTCAGTTAGCTGAAGAGAGGTACTGTTAGGGGGGCAGTGTAGCTAAGAAGAGTGACTGTCTGGGGTCATGTAGCTGGAGAGAGTGCTGTAGGGGGGTCAGTGTAGCTAAAGAGAGAGTGCTGTAGGGGGGTCGTTAGCTGAAAGAAGTGCGTATGGGGGTCAGTGTACTGAAGAGAGTGATGTATGGGGGTCAGTTTGCTAAAGAAAGTACTTTTGGGGGGGCAGTAAAACTGAAGAAGAGTGACTTTAGGGGGGTCATGTAGCTGAAGAGAGAGTGACGAAAAGGGGGGGTCATGTAGCTGAAAAGAGTGCTGTCTGGGGGTCGTGTACTAAAGGAGAGTGCTGTTGGGGGTCATTTACTGAAGAGAGAGTGACTGTAGGGGGGGTCAGGTGTTTGAAGAAAGGTGATGTCTGGGGGTCAGTGTAGCGAAGAAGGGTCTGTGGGGGGGTCATGTCTGAAGGGGAAGTCTTTTGGGGTCAGTTTAGTGAAGAGAGTGACTTTTGGGGGGTCTGTGTGAAAAGAGTCTGTTTTTGGGTCATGTAGCTGAAGAGAGAGTCTTTGGGGGGTCAGTGTAGCTGAAGAGAAATGCTGTCTGGGGGTCGGTAGCAAAAGAGAAGTGACTGTATGGGGGTCTGTAGCAAGAGAGGTACTTATGGGGGGCGTGTAGCTAAAGAGAGGGCCTGTCTGGGGGTCATGTACGAAAGAGAGGACTGTATGGGGTCAGTGTGCTGAGAGGAGGCTTTTGGGGGGCATGTAGCTGAAAAGAGTGACTGTAGGGGGTCTGTGCTAAGAAGAGTGACGTAGGGGGGTCAGTGTAGCGAAAAAGGGGACTGAGGGGGTCAGTGTAGCTGAAGAAAGTGACGTAGGGGGGGTCATGTGCTGAAGAAAAAGGGAACGTATTGGGGTCGTGTAGCTGAAGAAAAAGTGACTGTAATGGGGGGTCGTGTACTGAAGAAGAGTGACGTATGGGGTCATTTGCTGAAGAGAGGGGGACGTAGGGGGGGTCATTAGCAAAGAGAGAGTGACTGTATGGGGGTCATTGTCTGGAGAAGTGACTGTATGGGGGTCGTGTAGCTAAAGAGAAGTGATGAGGGGGGTCAGTTTAGCTGAAGAGGAGTGACTGTATGGGGGTCGGTACTAAAGGGAGTGACTGTATGAGGGTCGGGGGCTGAAGAGAGAGTGCTGTATGGGGCCCAGTGTAGCTGAAGAAGAGTGTTTTTATGAGGGCCCAGTGGCTGAAGAAGAGTGACGTAGGGGGGTCATGTAGCTGAAGAAAGTGACTGTCGGGGGGTCATGTCTGAAAGAGAGTGACGGTTGAGGTCGTGTACTAAGAAAGTGACTGTATGGGGGTAGTTAGCTGAAGGAGTACTGTAGGGGGGGTCATGTAGCTGAAGAGAGTGATTTTTGGGGGTAGTGTACTGAGAGAGAGTGACTGTAGGGGGTCAGTTGCTGGAGAGAGTGACGTGGGGGGGGTCGGGTAGCTAAAGAGAGAGTGCGTATGGGGGTCTGTACGAAAGGATGACTGTATGGGGTCAGGTAGCTAAAGAGAGGTGCTGATGGGGGTCGGTAGCTAAGGAGAGTGACTGTAGGGGGGTCTGTACTGGAAGAGTGACTGTAGGGGGCAGTGTACTAAAGAGAGTACTGTAGGGGGGTCAGTGTAGCTAAAGAGAGATTTTGATCGTTAAAACTTGGTGTTCCTGCGCTTGGGAAACACTGACCAATAGCAGCTCTGAATGAGGCGGCCAAACCCATGACTGCGTCCCAAATGGCACTTCTTTTGACCAGGGCCCATAGGGAATAGGGGACCATTTGGGATGCAAACCATGGCTCCATGGTGAAAGAGCCCCAATGCACCCTGGGACTTGTAAGGCAGTTGATCAGCCATATTTACATCCTTCCTGCCACCACAGTCACCTTAAAAGACACCCATATCCCTCGCTACTCAACTCCAGGCCTGAGCCATAGTTTTGGTCAAACCTAGCACGTTATAGGGAATACAACAGGGGTGTCATTTTAGACAACCCAGGCCTGATTAGCCACCAAGTTGACTCCTCACTGATGAAAATGACTTCCGTTAGGTGTCCATGGAAACAGTATGAGTGTCTGCCTGCATGTTTCTGTTTCTCCGTTCTTGATTTCTTTGTTGTGCCTTGTTTTTATTTATTCATTATTATATATTTTTTTTATTGTTTCTATTTTATAATTTTTCTGTACAGTGTGTTGAGACCTGGAGAAATACACTTTAAATAAATGGTGATTTGATATTTAACTATGTTTACGTTATGAAGTCCTGACCATGAGCTGCCAGTTTTGAACATAATCAACATAATGACAGCTGGAACAGACAGAGGTGACGTTGTTGGAGGATCATTTGGCATGCTGTAGAAATACCTATTGAATTTGGGTCAGCTCATAGATCTCTCTTGGCAGCCTAACAGCCTAACAGCCTAACAGACAGACCATCACTAGGGAAATGGTTCATTACAATTTCTACGGCTGGACTATAACACACCATATATAACCTCTTCCTATAAAAACAGTACGATTATATTATAGTAATATTATATAATACAATATATAGTACAGTACACACCATATCTAACCTCTTCCTACACATACAGTACTACTATATTATAGTAATATTCTAATACAATATATAGTACAGTACACACCATATCTATCCTCTTCCTACACACACAGTACAAGGCACATAATCAGTGTCATGGTTACCATTGAGTCCTGAAGTTAAGGATTATCATAACCTTTGACCTTAAGACTACGTCTGACTATTGTACTGTATAATACTATAAATATAATAATATATGCCACTTAGCAGAAGCTTCATTCCAGAAAACGTACAGTCCCATTGAGTGGATAGCCTCCATTTTCAGTATATGTTGCCTGTGGGAATGGTATTAAACCCACAACCTCTAAGCTGCTGGGGATATGGCTGTTTGAATGACAGGCAGTTGATGTGTCTGAGCAGAGTGAACAGGTACAATCAGCACGATACCATCTCTAACATCTCCACACAATGACTAACATGAACACTGAGGGACCAGGGAGGCACAACTAATCACTATCCACTGTAATGCAGAGAGGAAAAGAGGGAGAGAGAGATGGAGGGAAGGGGGAGAGAGGGAGTGATGGAGGGAGGAGAGGGGGGGTAGAAAGAGGGAGGAGGGAGAGGGGGTAAAGGGGGGGAGGGAGGGCATTAGTAGGGATGTAGGGCCCGTATTTTTAGTTTGTTTTCGAAGGGGCTTTTTATTATTTTTTATCCCGTATTCTTCTCAGCGGGTAATTGATAGAGAAATGGAGCTAGGAAAAGATCGAAGAGAGAGGGAGAGAACTTCCCAAACAGGCTCATTTATATAAATATGTAAATGGGGCCTTTCACGTTCTCCAACTAAAAACAACACACAGTGGGAAAAGAAATAATAAAATAACCAATTTGGAGCTCTGTTGTCTTGGTTCACAACCGTGCTGTCACCTCCCCTCTGATTACCGTTGTTGACTAAATGGCTTTGCTGCTAATATTTTTACTATTCACCCCCACAAAATAGCAGGTTTGAAGGTTATTATTCCATGTGGCTGCCTCCACCGGAGTGACGCCTGTTTAAACAAAAGACTGAGAGGAGATACAAAAAGGAAATCAGTCCGTCTCTCTCTCTCTCTCTCTCCGCGTCTCCTGTGTAAGTCTCTCCTCTCAGTCTTATTCTAATTCCCCTCCGTTGAATAGACTAGTTAATTAACATAAAACCAGTCTGAAAAAGCAAATTAAATACAGGAGAAATGTCAAGTTAGAGATGGGCAGAGGTTAGTCTTTAGAAATATCTGAAAAATATAAATAGATTCATTCTGAAATTAAAGTAATTAAAAACAGGAGGCCAAATGAACCTTGTTGGTCGCTAGGTAATTGATTGGATGTGATTTCTCTTTCAGACACACACCGCGGTCCTCCTGTGGAAAAGAGGATGTGATTTCCTCTTTCAGACACACCGCGGTCCTCCTGTGGAAAAGAGGATGTGATTTCTCTTTCAGACACACCGCGGTCGTCCTGTGGAAAGAGGATGTGATTTCTCTTTCAGACACCACCGCGGTCGTCCTGTGGAAAAGAGGATGTGATTTCTCTTTCAGACACACCGCGGTCGTCCTGTGGAAAAGAGGATGTGATTTCTCTTTCAGACCCACCGCGGTCGTCCTGTGGAAAAGAGGATGTGATTTGTCTTTCAGACACAAAGACCAGGGTTCGTCCTGTGGAAAAAGAGGATGTGATTTCGCTTTCAGACCCACCACCGCTGGTCGGCCGGTGGAAAAGAGGATGGTGATTTCCTCTTTCCAGACCCACACGCGTTCCGTCCTGGTGGAAAAGAGGATGTGATTCCTCTTGATTCAGACCCACAGCGGGTCGTCCTGTGGAAAGAGGAATGGTGATTTCTCTTTTCAGACCACACCGCGGTTCCGGCCTGTGGAAAAGAGGATGTGATTTCTCTTTCAGACACACCGCGGTCGTCCTGTGGAAAGAGGGATTGTTTCCTCGTTCAGACACCCACGCGTCGGTCCGTCCTTTGGAAAAGAGGATTTTTCTCTTCAGACACCCGCGGTTCGTCCTGTGGAAAGAGGCTGTGCTTTCCTCTTGCATTCAACACAACCGCGTCGTCCTGTGGAAAAGAGGATGTGATTTTGGTCTCTTTCAGACCCCCCGCGGGTCGTCCTGTGCGAAAAGGGATGTGATTTCTCTTCAGCACGACCGCGGTCGTCCTGTGAAAAGAGGATTTTGGATTTCTCTTTCGACCCACACCGCTGTCTTCCTGTGGAAAAGAGGATGTGATTTGTCTTTCAACCCACCGCGGTCGTCCTCTGGAAAAAGGATGTGATTTCCTCTTTCAGACCCACCGCGGTCGTCCTGTGGAAAAGAGGATGTGATGTTCTCTTTCAGCCACAACCGCTGTCGTCCTTGGAAAAGAGGATGTGATTTTTCTCTTTCAGACCCCCCGGTCGTCCTGTGAAAGAAGGATGTTATTTCATCTTTCAGATCACCACCGCGGTCGTCCGTGGAAATAGGGATGTGATTTTCTCTTTCAGACATCAACCGCGTCCGTCCGTGGAAAAAAGGAGATCTTAATTGTTTTTCTTTTCATCAGGCTCTGATTAATAAATACATATGTTTATAACAACGCAAATGGGAAATGATGGATCATATTTTGTCACATAGGTCCTTGTTTAAATAAATGAATATACATTATATGGACGCAATTGGAGGGCTCTGTTTAAAAAACAGATGGAAGATCGAGAAAGACGAGAGACAAGAGAGAGAGATAGCTAGATGAATAGAGAGAGAGAGGAGATAGACATATAGATATACAGATATATAGAGAGAAAGCGCAGAGAAAGAGATAGATAGACATAGAAAGACGAAGAGAGAGGAGAAGAAAAGAGAGACAGAGGATAATATGAGAGAGAGAGATAAAAGACTAGAGATAGAGAGAGAGGAGATTAGAGAGATAGAGACAGAGAGAAAGAGAAAGTAGAGACATAGAAAGACGATATAGAGAGAGATGAGAGAGAGAGAGAAGAGTAGAGAAGAGAGACGATAGATATATCTCTCTCCCCTCTCTCTCTCTCTCTCCTCTCTCCTCTCTCCCATATCTCCTCTCTCTCTCGCCCTCCTCACCTCCTCCTCTCGCTCTCTCGCCTCGCTTCGCGCTCTCTCTCTCTCTCTCTCTCTCTCTCCTCCCTCTCTCTCCTCTCTCTCTCTACTCGTCTTCTCCTCTCTTCTCGCGCTCTCTCTCTGCTCTCTCTCCTCGCTCCCCTACTCCTCCCCTCTCGCTCTCGCTCGCCCTCGCCTCGCCCGCGTCCCGCTCCCGTCTCTCGCTTCTCGCTGCCTCTGCGTCCGCTCTCGCGCGCGCGCGCCCCCTGTTATCTGCGCCCTCTCCTCTCTTTGGGTTCCCCTTTTCCATGCTTTCCTCCTCTTCCTTGTCTTTTGCCGCCAGCGCTCTGCCCGGCTTCCCCACGCGACGACTGCCACATATCCTCTCAATAGGAGAAACAGCGTACATCAGATCAAACAGCGACTTTCGCGGAGTGTTCTCAGAAAAACAAGGGAAACGGGGTGGCCGAAAGAGGAGGTAGATATTATATAATAATGTTGGTTTAAGAAGTCAACAGTAGGTGCAACTGTAAATGACAGTGGAAAAGACACAGAGGCAGAAAGAAGCGCCCCAAGCGGGGACCAACACCTGACGTCTAGCGGACATAACTAAATGACCCATAAGGGCCCGGGCCTCAACAACAGAGCTGCAGGAATTGGGGCAAGCCCACCAAGAATAAGGTGGTCTCTCGGATGCAGTGGGGAGGGGGTGGGTGGGTGGGTGGGGGGCGGGGGTGGGGGGGGTGGTGTGGTCTGTGGTTTGGGTGGGAGCTCCAATCAAACGCTGTATGAGTCTGTTTTGATCTGACAGCGTGCCGCTGTACCCCTGCCGAAATCAACAGGTGACCAAACGTGTGGACCCCACACAATCAAGAAGGCACCGTTACTCAACGAGAGTTATCACTTATGCATCTCTGCGCGCCCAAACTCAAGTACAAGTCCCACATGCACCCGATCCCTTATAGTGGGCGATTCTTTTACCAGGACCTATAGGGAGGGAACTGATCTAGTACACTGAGTAGTGTACTATGTGGATATAGGGTGGCTATATGGATGCAGCCCAAGTCCTGAGGTGTTGGAGAAATCAATCAAGGGTTAATACTTCCTTCATAGAATGCCTCTAGTTATAGTCCACTAACAGAACGTACATTACTTCACACATGACACTTACGTCCAGCAGCATGTCTCTGTCCCTGTATGTCTTGCTACAGTCCAGCAACATGTCTCTGTCCCTTTATCTCTTTGCTACAGTCCAAGCAACATGTCGCTGTCCCTGTAGTCCGCTTGCTACAGTCCAGCAACACTCTTCTGTCCCCCTGGATCTCTTTCTACAGATCCCAGCAACATGTCCCTCTGTCCCTGTATCTCTTGCTACATCCACAGCTTGTCTATGTCCCGTATGTTCTTTGCTAGAAAAAAAAAAAAAAAAAAAAAAACAAAAAAAAAAAAAAAAACAGTCCAGCACATGTCCTGTCCGATCTCTTGCACAGTCCCAGCAACATGTCCCTCTTCCCTGTATCTCTTGCTACAGTCCAGCAACATGTCTCTGTCCCTGTATCTCTTGCTACAGTCCAGCAACATGTCTCTGTCCCTGTATCTCTTGCTACAGTCCAGCAACATGTCTCTGTCCCTGTATCTCTTGCTACAGTCCAGCAGCATGTCTCTGTCCCTGTTCTCTTGCTACATTCCAGCAAATGTTCTCTGTCCCTGTATCTCTTCTACAGTCCCGCAACAGTCCTCTGTCCCGGTACTCTTGCTACAGTCCAGCACATGTCTCTGCCCTTCTCTCTTGCTACAGTCCACAACATGTCTCTGTCCTGTATGTCTTGCGACATCCTCCAACATGTATCTGTCCCTGTATCTCTTGCTACATCCAGCAACATGTCCTGTCCCCTGATCTCTTGCTACAGTCCACCAGCGGTAGGAGGATTGACTAGGAGAGTGGAAAAAGACAGAATGGTCTGGTGTTAATAAGTGGAGAGTGTGTGTGTGTGTGTGTGTGTGTTGTGTGTGTGTTGTGTGTGTGTGAACGCGGTGCGATAGCGTTTGAAGATAGGGAACATCGGCTCACTAGGGAACATCTCGCTCAGCTAGACTCTGCGGCAGAGTGCAGCGCAAG
>LR778269.1:3849638-3895719 GCA_902810595.1 Coregonus sp. 'balchen'
TTAGCATCTACTTATCAGTTCATCTGGACCAAGTCAAACAATGACACTCTCCTCTCACAGACAATCCAAAGCCTTCTATGTTATGTGTATGTGTTGGCAGTTAGCAACACATGTTGCTGGTTGGCACCACATGTTGCTGGTGGGCAGTTAGCATCACATGTTGCTGGTTGGCAGTTAGCATCACATGTTGCTGGTTGGCAGTTAGCATCACATGTTGCTGGTTGGCAGTTAGCACCACATGTTGCTGGTGAGCAGTTAGCAACACATGTTGCTAGTGGGCAGTTAGTAACACATGTGCTGGTTGGCAGTTAGCAACACATGTTGCTGGTGGGCAGTTAGCAACACATGTTGCTGGTGGCAGTTAGCAACACATGTTGCTGGTGGGCAGTTAGTAACACATGTGCTGGTTGGCAGTTAGCAACACATGTGCTGGTTGGCAGTTTGCAACACATGTTGCTGGTTAGCAGTTAGCAACAAATGTTGCTGGTGGGCAGTTAGCAACACATGTTGCGCTGCCCTGTGGTGAACTAAGGTGCCCTGTGGTGCCGTACAGATCAGAGAGTAAGAAGGGCCCCGCTAGGCTGGCCCTGACTAACCACAGCTCTAAACACACAATGCCAAACATCACACACAATGCCAATCACACACAACGCCAAACATCACACACAACGCCATCAAACATCTAAACCTCCCCGAGCCAAGGGGGGAAAAAGGAAAAAACTGAATGAATGTCAAAAACACACATAGGAGGAGAGGACAGCTCAAAACAAACCATCTCAGAGTTAAGAGGCTGGCCTTGTTTTTATTAGCCAGCATCAGGAGGAAGGGAGACAGCAGGCCGCAATGAGAGGACCCCCTCTGGGCTGGAGGGGGTTGAGCGTACCCCCTGTGGAAGAGGAAAAAACACGGGACAGAACACAGTCCACTGGAGACAGGGGGATCTGTGTATATATAGGAGGGAGGGAGGGAGGGAGGGAGAAGAGAGGAAAGAGTAGTGCTTCTGTTGAACACAAAAGGACTTCAGTAAACAGCCCATGTGGAAAACATTAGGTTAGATCACAGATCAAACTGAGATGCACTGGGGAGATGCACTGGAGAGATACACTGGAGAGATACACTGGGTTTCCTTCCTCCTGTAGGGTTGCTGCCCTGCCCTGTCCTGTCCTGTCCTGTCTGGTGGGAGGAAATGCTCTACAACATCCTGAGAGCTGACCATATTCATATGACGTACAGACCTGGGCTTACTGTACGTCACATGACTACAGAACTCAGACCTGGGGCTTACAGAAGGTACAGTCACATGACTACAAAACTCAGACCTGGGGCTTACAGAAGGTACAGTCACATGACTCCAGAACTCAGACCTGGCCTTACAGAAGGTACAGTCACATGACTCCAGAACTCAGACCTGGCCTTACAGAAGGTACAGTCACATGACTCCATAACTCAGACCTGGCCTTACAGAAGGTACAGTCATATGACTACAGAACTCAGACCTGGCCTTACAGAAGGTACAGTCACATGACTACAGAACTCAGACCTGGCCTTACAGAAGGTACAGTCACATGACTACAGAACTCAGACCTGGCCTTACAGAAGGTACAGTCACATGACTCCAGAACTCAGACCTGGCCTTACAGAAGGTACAGTCACATGACTCCAGAACTCAGACCTGGCCTTACAGAAGGTACAGTCACATGACTCCAGAACTCAGACCTGGCCTTACAGAAGGTACAGTCCACATGACTCCAGAACTCAGACCTGGCCTTACAGAAGGTACAGTCACATGACTACAAAACTCAGACCTGGCCTTACAGAAGGTACAGTCACATGACTCCAGAACTCAGACCTGGCTTTACAGAAGGTACAGTCACATGACTACAGAACTCAGACCTGGCCTTACAGAAGGTACAGTCCACATGACTCCAGAACTCACGACCTGGCCTTTACAGAAGGTACAGTCACATGACTACAGAACTCAGACCTGGGGCTTACAGAAGGTACAGTCACATGACTCCAGAACTCAGACCTGGGGCTTACAGAAGGTACAGTCACATGACTACAGAACTCAGACCTGGGGCTTACAGAAGGTACAGTCACATGACTACAGAACTCAGACCTGGGGGCTTACAGAAGGTACAGTCACATGACTCCAGAACTCAGACCTGGCCTTACAGAAGGTACAGTCACATGACTACAGAACTCAGACCTGGGGCTTACAGAAGGTACAGTCACATGACTACAGAACTCAGACCTGGGGCTTACAGAAGGTACAGTCACATGACTACAGAACTCAGACCTGGCTTTACAGAAGGTACAGTCACATGACTCCAGAACTCAGACCTGGGGCTTACAGAAGGTACAGTCACATGACTCCAGAACTCAGACCTGGGGCTTACAGAAGGTACAGTCACATGACTCCAGAACTCAGACCTGGCCTTACAGAAGGTACAGTCACATGACTACAGAACTCAGACCTGGGGCTTACAGAAGGTACAGTCACATGACTCCAGAACTCAGACCTGGCCTTACAGAAGGGACAGTCACATGACTACAAAACTCAGACCTGGCCTTACAGAAGGTACAGTCACATGACTACAGAACTCAGACCTGGGGCTTACAGAAGGTACAGTCACATGACTCCAGAACTCAGACCTGGCCTTACAGAAGGTACAGTCACATGACTACAGAACTCAGACCTGGGGCTTACAGAAGGTACAGTCACATGACTACAGAACTCAGACCTGGGGCTTACAGAAGGTACAGTCACATGACTACAGAACTCAGACCTGGCTTTACAGAAGGTACAGTCACATGACTCCAGAACTCAGACCTGGGGCTTACAGAAGGTACAGTCACATGACTCCAGAACTCAGACCTGGGGCTTACAGAAGGTACAGTCACATGACTCCAGAACTCAGACCTGGCCTTACAGAAGGTACAGTCACATGACTACAGAACTCAGACCTGGGGCTTACAGAAGGTACAGTCACATGACTCCAGAACTCAGACCTGGCCTTACAGAAGGGACAGTCACATGACTCCAGAACTCAGACCTGGCTTTACAGAACGTACAGTCACATGACTCCAGAACTCAGACCTGGCCTTACAGAAGGTACAGTCACATGACTCCAGAACTCAGACCTGGGGCTTACAGAAGGTACAGTCACATGACTCCAGAACTCAGACCTGGCCTTACAGAAGGTACAGTCACATGACTCCAGAACTCAGACCTGGCCTTACAGAAGGTACAGTCACATGACTACAGAACTCAGACCTGGCCTTACAGAAGGTACAGTCACATGACTACAGAACTCAGACCTGGCTTTACAGAAGGTACAGTCACATGACTACAGAACTCAGACCTGGCCTTACAGAAGGTACAGTCACATGACTACAGAACTCAGACCTGGCTTTACAGAAGGTACAGTCACATGACTCCAGAACTCAGACCTGGCCTTACAGAAGGTACAGTCACATGACTCCAGAACTCAGACCTGGCTTTACAGAAGGTACAGTCACATGACTACAAAACTCAGACCTGGTCTCACAGAAGGTACAGTCACATGACTCCAGAACTCAGACCTGGCCTTACAGAAGGTACAGTCACATGACTCCAGAACTCAGACCTGGCCTTACAGAAGGTACAGTCACATGACTACAGAACTCAGACCTGACTTTACAGAAGATACAGTCACATGACTACAGAACTCAGACCTGGCTTTACAGAAGGTACAGTCACATGACTACAGAACTCAGACCTGGCTTTACAGAAGGTACAGTCACACGACTCCAGAACTCAGACCTGGCCTTACAGAAGGTACAGTCACATGACTACAAAACTCAGACCTGGGGCTTACAGAAGGTACAGTCACATGACTACAGAACTCAGACCTGGCTTTACAGAAGGTACAGTCACATGACTACAGAACTCAGACCTGGGGCTTACAGAAGGTACAGTCACATGACTACAGAACTCAGACCTGGCCTTACAGAAGGTACAGTCACATGACTACAGAACTCAGACCTGGCCTTACAGAAGGTACAGTCACATGACTACAGAACTCAGACCTGGCTTTACAGAAGGTACAGTCACATGACTCCAGAACTCAGACCTGGCCTTACAGAAGGTACAGTCACATGACTCCAGAACTCAGACCTGGCCTTACAGAAGGTACAGTCACATGACTCCAGAACTCAGACCTGGCTTTACAGAAGGTACAGTCACATGACTACAAAACTCAGACCTGGCCTTACAGAAGGTACAGTCACATGACTCCAGAACTCAGACCTGGCCTTACAGAAGGTACAGTCACATGACTCTAGAACTCAGACCTGGCCTTACAGAAGGTACAGTCACATGACTACAGAACTCAGACCTGGCTTTACAGAAGGTACAGTCACATGACTACAGAACTCAGACCTGGCTTTACAGAAGGTACAGTCACATGACTACAGAACTCAGACCTGGCTTTACAGAAGGTACAGTCACATGACTCCAGAACTCAGACCTGGCCTTACAGAAGGTACAGTCACATGACTACAGAACTCAGACCTGGGGCTTACAGAAGATACAGTCACATGACTACAGAACTCAGACCTGGCCTTACAGAAGGTACAGTCACATGACTACAGAACTCAGACCTGGCTTTACAGAAGGTACAGTCACACGACTCCAGAACTCAGACCTGGCCTTACAGAAGGTACAGTCACATGACTACAAAACTCAGACCTGGGGCTTACAGAAGGTACAGTCACATGACTACAGAACTCAGACCTGGCTTTACAGAAGGTACAGTCACATGACTACAGAACTCAGACCTGGGGCTTACAGAAGGTACAGTCACATGACTACAGAACTCAGACCTGGCCTTACAGAAGGTACAGTCACATGACTACAGAACTCAGACCTGGCCTTACAGAAGGTACAGTCACATGACTACAGAACTCAGACCTGGCTTTACAGAAGGTACAGTCACATGACTCCAGAACTCAGACCTGGCCTTACAGAAGGTACAGTCACATGACTCCAGAACTCAGACCTGGCCTTACAGAAGGTACAGTCACATGACTCCAGAACTCAGACCTGGCTTTACAGAAGGTACAGTCACATGACTACAGAACTCAGACCTGGCTTTACAGAAGGTACAGTCACATGACTACAAAACTCAGACCTGGCCTTACAGAAGGTACAGTCACATGACTCCAGAACTCAGACCTGGCCTTACAGAAGGTACAGTCACATGACTCCAGAACTCAGACCTGGCCTTACAGAAGGTACAGTCACATGACTACAGAACTCAGACCTGGCTTTACAGAAGGTACAGTCACATGACTACAGAACTCAGACCTGGCTTTACAGAAGGTACAGTCACATGACTACAGAACTCAGACCTGGCTTTACAGAAGGTACAGTCACATGACTCCAGAACTCAGACCTGGCCTTACAGAAGGTACAGTCACATGACTACAGAACTCAGACCTGGCCTTACAGAAGGTACAGTCACATGACTACAGAACTCAGACCTGGCCTTACAGAAGGTACAGTCACATGACTCCAGAACTCAGACCTGGCCTTACAGAAGGTACAGTCACATGACTCCATAACTCAGACCTGGCCTTACAGAAGGTACAGTCACATGACTCCAGACCTCAGACCTGGCCTTACAGAAGGTACAGTCACATGACTCCAGAACTCAGACCTGGCCTTACAGAAGGTACAGTCACATGACTCCAGAACTCAGACCTAGGCATACTGTATGTCATATGAATCCAGAACTATCCCATGTCAGCCAGGCCAGCAGTATTCAGCTTCACCACCATGGCTAAGCTCTGATGCCACACCCAGCCCCTGGCCTTCATGGCTGGGACAAATGGCTGAACTATCACAATAAGCTGCTTGGTTCAAAGAGAGAGCGGGAAGTCTGGTTTCCGGGGGACAGGAGCTAGCTAGCTGTAGGGTAGTCCCACTCCCTACAGAGGATTGGTTTCCTATCTCAAGAGTTAGAGTCAGTAGTAGTAACCTTCCTCTAGCTCCCTCCAGGACTATATCAAGAGTTAGAGTCAGTAGTAGTAACCTTCCTCTACCTCCCTCCAGGACTATATCAAGAGTTAGAGTCAGTAGTAGTAACCTTCTTCTACCTCCCTCCAGGACTATATCAAGAGTTAGAGTCAGTAGTAGTAACCTTCCTCTACCTCCCTCCAGGACTATATCAAGAGTTAGAGTCAGTAGTAGTAACCTTCTTCTACCTCCCTCCAGGACTATATCACGAGTTAGAGTCAGTAGTAGTAACCTTCCTCTACCTCCCTCCAGGACTATATCAAGAGTTAGAGTCAGTAGTAGTAACCTTCCTCTACCTCCCTCCAGGACTATATCAAGAGTTAGAGTCAGTAGTAGTAACCTTCTTCTACCTCCCTCCAGGACTATATCAAGAGTTAGAGTCAGTAGTAGTAACCTTCCTCTACCTCCCTCCAGGACTATATCAAGAGTTAGAGTCAGTAGTAGTAACCTTATTCTACCTCCCTCCAGGACTATATCACGAGTTAGAGTCAGTAGTAGTAACCTTCCTCTACCTCCCTCCAGGACTATATCAAGAGTTAGAGTCAGTAGTAGTAGTAGCCTTCCTCTACCTCCCTCCAGGACTATCTCAAGAGTTAGAGTCTTCGTCCACAAACAGGCTGGCTCAATGTTCTGCAATCACAATAAGCTGCTTGGTTCAAAGTGTTTCTTTCCCTTCAGTAAGAATAGCAGACCAGAGTTCTAGCAGCAGGTCATGGCCCTGACGCTGTCACACTGAACCAAGGGATCTGCTGTTGTTGTTTTCAGGATCTCATTCCCAACTGGAACCTCTGCTTACTGCAAAACAAGACGCTTCCCTTTGTGAAACCCTACACCTCTCTCTGTCTGTAAAGTAAATAGTGGGATGGGAACATTTAGAGGATGAAAGGCCTGTGGAGAGATGTGCCCTTGAGTACAGATGACAAGCTGTAACACTATGGGTGTGTTTCCAAATGGCACCCTATTCACTATATAGTGCATTACTTTTGACCAGGGCCCATAGGGCTTTGACTTGGTTTCCTATGGCTCACAGCTTCATCACAGCCGACATCATGATGCCCCTTTCTTTCTGGCACTAATGCCATCTTGCACATATTTTCTCACAACTCTGGTGTTTTGTATGTTATAGATACCTCCTCCTACTAGCGCCATCATCGCAAGTCAGTCTTCAGTGTTCTTCAGTAGGAATATTAAACCTCAGCAAACTGAACTATCAGTAGGAATGTTAGACCTTACCAAACTATCAGTAGGAATGTTAAACCTTACCAAACTATCAGTAGGAATGTTAAACCTTACCAAACTATCAGTAGGAATGTTAGACCTTACCAAACTATCAGTAGGAATGTTAAACCTTACCAAACTATCAGTAGGAATGTTAAACCTTACCAAACTATCAGTAGGAATGTTAAACCTTACCCAAACTATCAGTAGGAATGTTAGACCTTACCAAACTATCAGTAGGAATGTTACAACCTTACCAAACTATCAGTAGGAATGGTTAAACCTTACCAAATATCAGTAGGATATGAAACTTACCAAACTATCAGTAGGAATATGAAACCTTACCAAACGGGAACTATCAGTAGGAATGTTAAAACTTACCAAACTATCAGTAGGAAGTTAAACCTTACCAAACTGAACTATCAGTAGGAATGTTAAACTTACCAAACTACTATCAGTAGGAATGTTATACCTTACCAAACTATTCAGTAGGAATTTAACTAAACCTCTCAGGGTTAACCTTACCAAACTATCATTGTAGGAATGTTAAACCTTACCAAACTATCAGTAGGAATGTTAAACCTTACCAAACTATCAGTAGGAATGTTAAACCTTACCAAACTATAAGTTGGAATGTTAGACCTTACCAAACTATCAGTAGGAATGTTAAACCTACCAAACTATCAGTAGGAATGTTAACCTTACCAAACTATCAGTAGGAATGTTATACCTTACCAAACTATCAGTAGGAATGTTAAACCTTACCAAACTATCAGTAGGAATGTTAGACCTTACCAAACAATCAGTAGGAATGTTATACCTTACCAAACTATCAGTAGGAATGTTAAACCTTACCAAACTATCAGTAGGAATGTTAAACCTTACCAAACTATCAGTAGGAATGTTAAACCTTACCAAACTATCAGTAGGAATGTTAAACCTTACCAAACTGAACTATCAGTAGGAATGTTAAACCTTACCACACAGAACCCAGTAGGAATGTTAAACCTTACCAAATTGAACTATCAGTAGGAATGTTAAACCTTACCGAACTGAACTATCAGTAGGAATGTTAGACCTTACCAAACTATCAGTAGGAATGTTAAACCTTACCAAACTATCAGTAGGAATGTTAAACCTTACCAAACTATCAGTAGGAATGTTAGACCTTACCAAACTATCAGTAGGAATGTTAAACCTTACCAAACTATCAGTAGGAATGTTCAACCTTACCAAACTATCAGTAGGAATGTTAAACCTTACCAAACTATCAGTAGGAATATGAAACCTTACCAAACTATCAGTAGGAATATGAAACCTTACCAAACGGAACTATCAGTAGGAATGTTAAACCTTACCAAACTGAACTATCAGTAGGAATGTTAAACCTTACCAAACTATCAGTAGGAATGTTATACCTTACCAAACTATCAGTAGGAATGTCAAACCTTACCAAACTATCAGTAGGAATGTTAAACCTTACCAAACTATCAGTAGGAATGTTAAACCTTACCAAACTATCAGTAGGAATGTTAAACCTTACCAAACTATCAGTAGGAATGTTAAACCTTACCAAACTATCAGTAGGAATGTTAAACCTTACCAAACTATCAGTAG
The DNA here is from genome assembly GCA_902810595.1 of Coregonus sp. 'balchen'. NCBI lineage: Eukaryota > Metazoa > Chordata > Actinopteri > Salmoniformes > Salmonidae > Coregonus > Coregonus sp. 'balchen'. The sequence goes on from LR778269.1 coordinate 3,858,535, forward strand.
GAATGTTAAACCTTACCAAACTGAACTATCAGTAGGAATGTTAAACCTTAACAAACTGAACTATCAGTAGGAATGTTAAACCTTACCACACTGAACCCAGTAGGAATATTAAACCTTACCAAACTGAACTATCAGTAGGAATGTTAAACCTTACCACACTGAACCCAGTAGGAATGTTAAACCTTACCAAACTGAACTATCAGTAGGAATGTTAAACCTTACCAAACTGAACTATCAGTAGGAATGTTAAACCTTACCACACTGAACCCAGTAGGAATGTTAAACCTTACCAAACTGAACTATCAGTAGGAATGTTAAACCTTACCAAACTGAACTATCAGTAGGAATGTTAAACATCTCAGTCTATTTCACAGACTAAGAATGCATCCCAAATGGCACCCTATCAAATGGTTCTGGTCAAAAGTAGTGCACTATGTAGGGAATAGGGTGTAATTTGGGATGCAGCCTCAGTCTATTTGACACACTAAATATTCCATATCAAATGTATATTTGACCTTAAGCAGGGAGTCACCATTGAGACCAGGGTCTCTTTCACAAGGGAGACCTGCATATACAATTTCATAAGACAAACTCTCAAATCTAATACACTATCAAATCTGTCAAATACAGCACAACACAATTATTCAAGAAAAACAGTTACATTCCTCAATAAGAAGGTCCCCAATCAATATTTTAAATTGCCCGAGCATCACCAGAACATCCAATTGTAATGTATTTTGTGAGGTGCTTTAAAGCTAAAAGCAGATTTACCTAGTTCGGTGGAGACCCAAGGAACCTCGAGAGTTAACCATCCCTGTGAACGGGTTTGGTGTCTCATGTTTTTCAACTTGAACAGTGAAGTGAGGTAGGTGGGAAGCTTTTGTAGTAGAGCTTTGGAAACAGAAAGGGAATAGTGAAGTGATCTACGACACTTTAATGAGGACCAAACAACCTTTGATACAGGGTGTAGTGGTGAGTATTAAATCTGTCACCTGTGATAAAGCGAAGGGTGCTATGGTAGACGGCATCCAATGGCTTAAGAGTAGTGGCTGCTGTAATCTGGTTAATGGTGACACCATAATCAAGAACTGGCAGGAAAGATGACTGTCCAATCTGCTTCCTGAGGCAAGATCTATTTCAAAAAATGAAGTGTACTTTAAATGTTGGTTTGAAACTAGCACATCCGTATGTTTTTTAAACATTAAATCTTTGTCAATCCAAATGCCCAGATATTTATAGGCGGGAACCCGATCGATGGGAGAACCATCCGGTGAATAAATATGTAGTTCATCTGAAACATTTTTTGCCACAATTAGAGAACAACATGTATTTAGTCTTGCCCGCATACAAGATTTAAACCAATCAGGGCAGCTCTAACATAGCCTGGTCAACAGTTGGGGCGACGGCATACATAAGTGTTGTCTGCATACAGATAGAACAATATGATTTATATAAATATTAAAGAGAACAGGTCCCAATACGGACCCCTGCAGTACACCATTTGTAATATCCAGGAAACTGTACTAGACACCATCAGAAATCACACATTGTGTCCTGTCTGACAGATAGTTCTCAAACCACTTGCAAGAAGCCTGATATCCAGGTCTATTTCAGTCAGCTTTTGAATGAGAATGTGATATTCAACAGTGTCGAAGGCCTTGGAAAGGTCTATCAATAGGGCAGCACAATTATTTTTATGATCTAAGCAAGTTACATTTAACATTTTAGTCATTTAGCAGACACTCTTATCCAGAGCGACTTACATGAGCAATTAGGGTTAAGTGCCTTGCTCAAGGGCACATCGACAGATTTTTCACCTAGTCGGCTCGGGGATTAGAAACAGCGACCTTTCGGTTACTGGCACAACACTCTTACCCACTAAGCTACCTGCCGCCACAAGTTAACACATGATCTAGAACAAGCGTAGCAGCTGAAATGGTGCTACGTCCAGGTCTAAAACCAGATTGGTGCACATTAAGAATATAATAAGAAGTTCTTAGCAGAGAGTTGGCCAGGGATTCAAAAACCTTGGAAAGGCAAGATAACTTGGAAATTGGATGGTAGTTATTTAAGTCAGAAGGATCTCCTCCTTTATGTAAGGGGAGGACATGTGCCGCTTACCAGATCCTGGGGATAACACCAGAAACAACTGTCAAGTTAAAAACATAGGTTAATGATTCTGCAATAAGTGGAGCAGAGAGCTGCTGTAAGAAGGGATCAGGAGAATCAGCCCATCATAGATATAAAATGGTCGAAATGAAAATAAGAGAATGTGTATCTGGGTGCGTTTAATTCTCTACAGTCTCTAATGAGGAAAGCTCTCTCTGTCATCTGTGTCTGGTTAGAACAGTGGTGACAGTGATGGTGGTTTGGTGGGGGTGTGGCCAGCTAGATGACTGACTGGTGACATCAGAGGTCATGTGACCCATGATAGAGATACATACACTCACATGTAGGACAAACACACTTGGATTTACTCATTTGTGCGCACTCACACGCTCACGCTCGCGCACACACACACACACAACACACACACACAGGGAGAGAGGGAGAGGACCTGGTGGCAGTGATTTGATGTGATTCTGTGAGAGAGAGCCTTGGCTCCCGGAGGACATCAGTCCAACATGTGCCTCTCAGCTGGGCTCTCCATCAAACCCCACTGCTCCTCTTTGAACACCAGCTAAATGGCTTTAAAACCAACAATAATATCAATCCATTAACCGGCCTAATCTGTGTGGGATTCCAGAAACAACTTCTTAAAAAATCTTCAAATGGGTTTCACTTGTTAAGATGGAAAAATATAGGGAACAATGCTGCTTTGAACATTGTCATAATTGAGGCAAGTCGTGCCAGCGCTTGGACCTTTTTATTCTGCAAAACGTGTAGAGCAAAGCATATTTGTTCAAGTTCATAATTTGTGCAGTGTAAAACGTGTGTAACTAGAGCCATGTTATGAATGTATGCGTGCCATGCTGTCAGGCTGGGCCCAGGGATGGGGTTGAGCTGGAAGCTGCAGGGAGGGATGGAAGGAGAGAGGGATGGAGGGAGAGAGGGATGGAGGGAGAGAGGGATGGAGGGAGGGAGGAATGGAGGGAGGGAGGAATGGAGGGGGAATGGAGGGAGAGAGGAATGGAGGGGAGAGAGGGATGGAGGAGAGAGGGGATGGAGGGAGGGAGGAATGGGAGGGAGGGAGGAATGGAGGGAGGAATGGGAGGGAGGAATGGAGGGGAGGAATGGGAGGGATGAGAGGAATGGGAGGGAGAGATGGGATGGAGGAGAGAGGGATGGAGGGAGGGGAGGCAATGGAGGGAGGGGGTAGGAATGGAGGGGAGAAGGGATGGAGGGAGGGGGGGATGGAGGCCGAGGAGGGATGGAGGGAGGGAGGAATAAATGAAGGCAGAAGGAATGTAGGGCATGGGAGGATGGAGAGAGGGATGGAGGGAGGAGAGGATGGAGGGAGGGAGGGGATGGAGGGAGGAGAGGAATGGAGGGAGAGAGGGATGGAGGGGAGGGAGGGAGAGGGGAGAGGGATGGAGGGAGGGAGGGGAAGGAGGGAGGGAGGAATGGAGGGAGGGAGAGGAGGAGAGAGGGATGGAGGGAAGGAGGAATGGAGGGAGGAATGGAGGGAGGGAGGAATGGAGGGAGGGAGGGATGGAGGGAGAGAGGGATGGAGGGAGGGAGGAATGGAGGGAGGGAGGAATGGAGGGAGGGAGGGATGGAGGGAGAGAGGGAGGAGGGAGGAGGGATGAGGGAGAGAGAGGGATGGAGGGAGGGAGGGAGGAATGGAGGGAGGGAGGATGGAGGAAGGAGGAGGGATGAGGGAGAGAGGGATGGAGGGAGGGAGGAATGGAGGGAGGGAGGAATGGAGGGAGAGAGGATGGGAGGAGGGAGGAATGGAGGTGGTAGAGAGGTATGGAGGAGAGAGAGGGAGAGGAGAGGGGAGAGGAGGGATGGATGGGAGAGAGAGAGAGAGGGGAGAGAGGGATGGAGGGAGAGAGGGAGAGAGGGAGAGAGGGAGAGAGGGAGAGAGGGAGAGAGGGATGGAGGGAGAGAGGGAGAGAGGTATGGAGGGAGTGAGGGAGAGAGGTATGGAGGGAGAGAGAGAGAGGGAGAGAGGGCTGGAGGGATGGAGGGAGAGAGGATGGAGGGATGGAGGGAGAGAGGGATGGAGGGAGAGAGGGAGAGAGGGTATGGAGGGAGAGAGGGATGGAGGGAGAGAGGGAGAGAGGGATGGAGGGAGAGAGGGATGGAGGGGGAGAGAGGTATGGAGGGAGAGAGGGATGGAGGGAGGAATGGAGGGAGAGAGGGATGGAGGGAGAGAGGGATGGAGGGAGAGAGGGATGGAGGGAGAGAGGGATGGAGGGAGAGAGGGAGAGAGGGATGGAGGGAGAGAGGGAGAGGGAGAGAGGGATGGAGGAGGAGAGGGATGGAGGGAGAGAGGGAATGGAGGGAGAGAGGGATGGAGGGAGGAGAGGGATGGAGGGAGAGAGGGATGGAGGGAGGAATGGAGGGAGAGAGGGATGGAGGGAGAGAGGGATGGAGGGAGAGAGGGGGGATGGAGGGAGAGAGGGATGGAGGGAGGAATGGAGGGAGAGAGGGAGGGAGGGAGGAATGGAGGGAGAGAGGGATGGAGGGAGAGAGGTAATGGAGGGGAAGAGAGGGATGGAGGGAGGAATGGAGGGGAGAGAGGGATGGAGGGGAGAGAGGGATGGAGGGAGAGAGGTATGGAGGGAGAGAGGGATGGAGGGAGAGAGGTATGGAGGGAGAGAGGGATGGAGGGGAGAGGGAGAGAGGGAGAGAGGGATGGAGGGAGAGAGGGATGGAGGGAGAGAGAGAGAGATGTATGGAGGGAGAGAGGGAGAGGTATGGAGGGAGAGAGGGAGAGAGAGGGGGATGAGGGAGAGAGAGGGGGATGAGGGAGAGAAGTAGAGCGAGATCTCTGCACCACCAGGGTAGAGAGAGATCCTATCCCCTAACCAGCCACTATGTTCTTAGATCCCTTCCTCTAACCAGCCACTATGTCCTTAGATCCCATCCCCTAACCAGCCACTATGTTCTTAGATCCCTTCCCCTAACCAGCCACTATGCAGTTAGATCCCATCCCCTAACCAGCCACTATGTTCTTAGATATCATCCTCTAACCAGCCACTATGTCCTTAGATCCCATCCCCTAACCAGCCACTATACAGTTAGATCCCATCCCCTAACCAGCCACTATGATCTTAGATCTTATCCTCTAACCAGCCACTATGTCCTTAGATCACATCCTCTAATCAGCCACTATGTCCTTAGATCTCATCCCCTAACCAGCCACTATGTCCTTAGATCTCATCCCCTAACCAGCTACTATGTCCTTAGATCCCATCCCCTAAACAGCCACTATGTTCTTAGATCCCATCCCCTAACCAGCCACTATGTCCTTAGATCTCATCCCCTAACCAGCTACTATGTCCTTAGATCCCATCCCCTAAACAGCCACTATGTTCTTAGATCCCATCCTCTAACCAGCTACTATGTCCTTAGATCCCATCCTCTAACCAGCCACTATGCAGTTAGATCCCATCCCATAACCAGCAACTATGCAGTTAGATCCCATCCCCTAACCAGCCACTATGTTCTTAGATCCCATCCCATAACCAGCCACTATGTTCTTAGATCCCACCCCCTAACCAGCCACTATGTCCTTAGATCACATCCCATAACCAGCCACTATGTTCTTAGATCCCATCCCATAACCAGCCACTATGTTCTTAGATCCCATCCCATAACCAGCCACTATGTTCTTAGATCCCACCCCATAACCAGCCACTATGGTCTTAGATCCCATCCCATAACCAGCCACTATGTTCTTAGATCCCATCCCATAACCAGCCACTATGTTCTTAGATCCCATCCCCTAACCAGCCACTATGTTCTTAGATCCCATCCCCTAACCAGCCACTATGTTCTTAGATCCCATCCCCTAACCAGCCACTATGTCCTTAGATCTCATCCCCTAACCAGCCACTATGTTCTTAGATCCCATCCCCTAACCAGCCACTATGTTCTTAGATCCCATCCCCTAACCAGCCAACTTCTTTAAAGTCTAACAGGGCACCCTGGGTTGCAATGTCTCTTATTAGATGAGCATTAAGTAATTATCCATTCTGTCCCCCCAGCCACAGAGTTGTGCAGAGTTCTAGAGAGTGCTTGTGTCTTCACACATGGACATCTGAAGGCATCGGCACATTCCTGAGGTTTCTCCCTCCTCCGGGAACACCACAGAAACGCGGCAGTGTTCCATCCACCTACCGTGTGACAGAGGGCTCTCTGGTAGCTGGAACACTAAGGGAATGTTGGTGGAATATTACCGGAATGTTGCCTACCACATGTCAGTGTACCGTGGCAGCCAGGGGAAAACTCTGCAGGGATCATAAGCACACTTCCCCACGGCCTTGTCCCTGTCCTAATCAGACTGATGGAGGGAACACTGAGGAGAGGAAAAGGAGGTGTAACACTGGAGACAATCACAGTCCATACTACTTTACTGTCGCACATTCACTATCTCTAGTCCTGCATACCACACCTGCTCCTCTGCCCAGTGACAGGCCTCATATAATGGAGAGAGAGAGAGAGAGAGAGAGAGAGAGAGAGAGAGGCTACTCACTGAAGGTCGGAAAGATGACTCAAAGTCACCCCACAGGATGCTCAAATGTCAAAATATCAGGTGCAGTAGTGACAACAGAAAAATACCATAGTATGATTGACACACACCGACACACACACACACACTGCCCACTGAGAGTAATGTAACACTAGTAGAACCCATGCGTTACTCTGTTGGGTGAAAACTGGGAGCTCCCCAGATCAAGTGTCCATCCGTCCAGTCCAGCTGTGTGTGTAACAGGCCAGACCAGCGGAGCAGTTTGTATTCTTAGAACCCACCATCCTGCTCCATCCTGCCACAGGAAGGCCCGGAGTCACAGAGTCACCGCTCCACACTGCAGCCCTGCCTCCCCGGATCAGAACCTTTATGAGGCCGGGACAGCTGAGGAGTGATCTTCTACCCTCCCTGTCCCTCCGAATCCTGCCTCCCTCTCCCCTCTCTCCCCCCTCTGATATATATATATATATATATATATATATATATATAGAGAGAGAGAGAGAGAGAGAGAGACTGCATGCAGAAATCTGCAAAAATATCCTCTGTGTACAACATAAAACACCAAATAATGCATGCAGAGCAGAATTAGGCTGATACCCGCTAATGATGAAAATCCAGAAAAGAGCCGTTAAATTCTACAACCACCTAAAAGGAAGCAATTCCCAAACCCTCCATAACAAAGCCATCACCTACAGAGAAATGAACCTGGAGAAGAGTCCCCTAAGCAAGCTGGTCCTGGGGCTCTGTTCACAAACACAAACAGACCCCACAGAGCCCCAGGAGAGCAACACAATTAGACCCAACCAAATCATGAGAAAACAAAAATATAATTACTTGACACATTGGAAAGAATTAACAAAAAAACAGAGTAAACTAGAATGCTATTTGGCCCTAAACAGAGAGTACACAGTGGCAGAATACCTGACCACTGTGACTGACCCAAACTTAAGGAAAGCTTTGACTATGTACAGACTCAGTGAGCATAGCCTTGCTATTGAGAAAGGCCGCCGTAGGCAGACCTGGCTCTCAAGAGAAGACAGGCTATGTGCACACTGCCCACAAAATGAGGTGGAAACTGAGCTGCACTTTCTAACCTCCTGCCAAATGTATGACTATATTAAAGACACATATTTCCCTCAGATTCACAAAGAATTTGAAAACAAATCTAATTTTGATTAACTCCCATATCTATTAAGTGAAATACCACAGTGTGCAGTCACAGCAGCAAGATTTGTGACCTGTTGCCACGTACAACCTATATTTATGTTTATTTCCCCATTTGTACTTTAACTATTTGCACATTGTTACAACACTGTATATCTACATAATATGACATTTGAAATGTCTTTATTCTTTTGGAACTTCTGAGTGTAATGTTTACTGTTAATGTTATTGTTTATTTCACTTTTGTTTACTATCTATTTCACTTGCTTTGGCAATGTTAACATACGTTTCCCATGCCAATAAAGCCCTTAAATTGAATTGAATTGAATTGAATTGAATTGAGAGAGAGAGAGAGAGGAGAGAGAGAGAGAGAGAGAGGAGAGAGAGAGAGAGAGAGAGAGAGAGAGAGAGAGAGGAGAGAGAGAGAGAGAGAGAAGAGAGAGAGAAGGAGAGAGAGACAGGGAGAGAGAGAGAGACAGGGAGAGAGAGAGAGACAGGGAGAGAGAGAGAGACAGGGAGAGAGCGAGAGACAGGGAGAGAGCGAGAGAGAGACAGGGAGACAGAAAAATAGACCTGACAGACAGACAGAGACACAGACAGACAGAGCGAGAGAGAGAGGAAGAGAGATAGAGAGGGAGAGAGAGAGCGAGTGAGAGAGAGAGAGGCTTCTCACTGACGGACAGAAAGATGACTCAAACTGTCTCCCCCCACACACACAGTCTACCCCCTGCCCCTCATTCCCCTCCTGTCACTCCCTCTCCCGGCCTGACTGACAGCAGGACACAACAACACGGACACTTCAGGGAAGCTCAGTGAAAAGGTCTTCCCCTCGTGTGCCATGACGCCATGATGAGGCATGTGTTACTGCCGCTGCAGCTCCCTGAATGCCACAGTGACAAGGTGTGGTGTTACTGCTGCTGCAGCTCCCTGAATGCCACAGTGACAAGGTGTGGTGTTACTGCTGCTGCAGCTCCCTGAATGCCACAGTGACAAGGTGTGGTGTTACTGCTGCTGCAGCTCCCTGAATGCCACAGTGACAAGGTGTGGTGTTACTGCTGCTGCAGCTCCCTGAATGCCACAGTGACAAGGTGTGGTGTTACTGCTGCTGCAGCTCCCTGAATGCCACAGTGACAAGGTGTGGTGTTACTGCTGCTGCAGCTCCCTGAATGCCACAGTGACAAGGTGTGGTGTTACTGCTGCTGCAGCTCCCTGAATGCCACAGTGACAAGGCGTGGTGTTACTGCTGCTGCAGCTCCCTGAATGCCACAGTGACAAGGTGTGGTGTTACTGCTGCTGCAGCTCCCTGAATGCCACAGTGACAAGGTGTGGTGTTACTGCTGCTGCAGCTCCCTGAATGCCACAGTGACAAGGTGTGGTGTTACTGCTGCTGCAGCTCCCTGAATGCCACAGTGACAAGGCGTGGTGTTACTGCTGCTGCAGCTCCCTGAATGCCACAGTGACAAGGTGTGGTGTTACTGCTGGTGCAGCTCCCTGAATGCCACAGTGACAAGGTGTGGTGTTACTGCTGCTGCAGCTCCCTGAATGCCACAGTGACAAGGCGTGGTGTTACTGCTGCTGCAGCTCCCTGAATGCCACAGTGACAAGGTGTGGTGTTACTGCTGGTGCAGCTCCCTGAATGCCACAGTGACAAGGCGTGGTGTTACTGCTGGTGCAGCTCCCTGAATGCCACAGTGACAAGGTGTGGTGTTACTGCTGCTGCAGCTCCCTGAATGCCACAGTGACAAGGTGTGGTGTTACTGCTGCTGCAGCTCCCTGAATGCCACAGTGACAAGGCACTATGAGAGGGGGTTAGTGGACATTGTGTCCATAGTGAATGAATGGGAGGAAGGTGATACTCTACTACATGAAAAACTACAGCAAAGAGACAGTTTACCCAACTGTGTCACAAAGACCTGATTACAAAGTCTGAAACAGAGTCATTCAGACAACAACAGACATGTTTAATGTATGGCAGGGACAGACAGACAGGTTTAATGAATGGCAGGGACAGACAGACAGACAGACTGGAATAAACCCCTAATCCCACTAAACCTTTAAGTGCCGGCTGAGAAATACAAGTGTTGTGGTTCCTCTTCTCACAGAGTAGAAACCCTGAGAGGAACTTCAAAGGAGCCACATATCTTCAGGGAATGAACCACAAGCTGTAGACAGAAGTCAGCAGATACCAGAACACAGAAACACATGGTCTCTACCCCCCTCTAAGAGAAAACCCAGCAGAAACACATGGTCTCTACCCCCCTCTAAGAGAAAACCCAGCAGAAACACATGGTCTCTACCCCCCTCTAAGAGAAAACCCAGCAGAAACACATAGTCTCTACCCCCTCTAAGAGAAAACCCAGCAGAAACACATGGTCTCTACCCCCCTCTAAGAGAAAACCCAGCAGAAACACATGGTCTCTACCCCCCTCTAAGAGAAAACCCAGCAGAAACACATGGTCTCTACCCCCCTCTAAGAGAAAACCCAGCAGAAACACATGGTCTCTACCCCCTCTAAAAGAAAACCCAGCAGAAACACATGGTCTCTACCCCCTCTAAGAGAAAACCCAGCAGAAACACATGGTCTCTACCCCCTCTAAGAGAAACCCAGCAGAAACACATGGTCTCTACCCCCTCTAAGAGAAAACCCAGCAGAAACAAATGGTCTCTACCCCCCTCTAAGAGAAAACCCAGCAAAAACAAATGGTCTCTACCCCCCTCTTTGAGAAAACCCAGCAGAAAACACATGGTCTCTACCCCCCCTCTAAGAGAAAACCCAGCAGAAAACACATGGTCTCTACCCCCCTCTAAGAGAAAACCCAGCTGAAACACATTGTCTCTACCCCCTGTAAAAGAAAACCCAGCAGAAACACATGGTCTTTACCCCCTCTAAGAGAAAACCCAGCAGAAACACATGGTCTCTACCCCCCTCTAAGAGAAAACCCAGCAGAAACAAATGGTCTCTACCCCCCTCTAAGAGAAAACCCAGCAGAAACAAATGGTCTCTACCCCCCTCTTTGAGAAAACCCAGCAGAAACACATGGTCTCTACCCCCCTCTAAGAGAAAACCCAGCAGAAACACATGGTCTCTACCCCCTCTAAGAGAAAACCCAGCAGAAAACAAATGGTCTCTACCCCCCCTCTTTGAGAAAACCCAGCAGAAAAACACATGGTCTCTACCCCCTCTAAGAGAAAACCCAGCAGAAACACATGGTCTCTACCCCCCTCTAAGAGAAAACCCAGCTGAAAACACATGGTCTCTACCCCCTGTAAAAGAAAACCCCAGCAGAAAACACATGGTCTTTACCCCCTCTAAGAGAAAACCCAGCAGAAAACACATGGTCTCTACCCCCCTCTAAGAGAAAACCAACAGAAACACACTGTCTCTACCCCCTCTAAGAGAAACCCCAGCAGAAACACATGGTCTTTACCACCTCTAAGAGAAAACCCAGCAGAAAACACATGGTCTCTACCCCCTCTAAGAGAAAACCCAGCAGAAAACACATGGTCTCTACCCCCCTCTAAGAGAAACCCCAGCAGAAACACATGGTTCTCTACCCCCTCTAAAAGAAAACCCAGCAGAAACACATGGTCTCTACCCCCCTCTAAGAGAAAACCCAGCAGAAACACATGGTCTTACCCCCCCTCTAAGAGAAAACCCAGCAGAAAACACATGGTCTCTACCCCCTCTAAGAGAAAACCCAGCAGAAAACACATGGTCTCTACCCCCCTCTAAGAGAAAACCCAGCAGAAAACACATTGTCTCTACCCCCTGTAAAAGAAAACCCAGCAGAAACACATGGTCTTTACCCCCTCTAAGAGAAAAACCCAGCAGAAAACACATGGTCTCTACCCCCCTGTAAAAGAAAAACCCAGCAGAAACACATGGTCTTTACCCCCTCTAAGAGAAAACCCAGCAGAAACACATGGTCTCTACCCCCCTCTAAGAGAAAACCCAGCAGAAACAAATGGTCTCTACCCCCCTCTTTGAGAAAACCCAGCAGAAACACATGGTCTCTACCCCCTCTAAGAGAAAACCCAACAGAAACACATGGTCTCTACCCCCCTCTAAGAGAAAACCCAGCTGAAACACATGGTCTCTACCCCCTGTAAAAGAAAACCCAGCAGAAACACATGGTCTTTACCCCCTCTAAGAGAAAACCCAGCAGAAACACATGGTCTCTACCCCCCCTCTAAGAGAAAACCCAACAGAAACACACTGTCTCTACCCCCTCTAAGAGAAACCCCAGCAGAAACACATGGTCTTTACCACCTCTAAGAGAAAAACCCAGCAGAAACACATGGTCTCTACCCCCCTCTAAGAGAAAACCCAGCAGAAACACATGGTCTCTACCCCCCCTCTAAGAGAAACCCCAGCAGAAACACATGGTCTCTACCCCCTCTAAAAGAAAACCCAGCAGAAACACATGGTCTCTACCCCCCTCTAAGAGAAAACCCAGCAGAAACACATGGTCTCTACCCCCCTCTAAGAGAAAACCCAGCAGAAACACATGGTCTCTACCCCCCTCTAAGAGAAAACCCCAGCTGAAACACATTGTCTCTACCCCCCTGTAAAAGAAAACCCAGCAGAAAACACATGGTCTTTACCCCCTCTAAGAGAAAACCCAGCAGAAACACATGGTCTCTACCCCCTGTAAAAGAAAACCCAGCAGAAACACATGGTCTTTACCCCCTCTAAGAGAAAACCCAGCAGAAACACATGGTCTCTACGCCCCCTCTAAGAGAAAACCCAGCAGAAAACAAATGGTCTCTACCCCCCCTCTAAGAGAAAACCCAGCAGAAAACAAATGGTCTCTACCCCCCTCTTTGAGAAAACCCAGCAGAAACCACATGGTCTCTACCCCCCTCTAAGAGAAAAACCCAGCAGAAAACACATGGTCTCTACCCCCTCTAAGAGAAAACCCAGCAGAAACAAATGGTCTCTACCCCCCTCTTTGAGAAAAACCCAGCAGAAACAAATGGTTCTCTACCCCCCCCTCTAAGAGAAAACCCAGCAGGAGAAACACATGGTCTTTACCCCCCTCTAAGAGAAAACCCAGCAGAAAACACATGGTCTCTACCCCCTGTAAAAGAAAACCCAGCAGAAGAAACACATGGTCTTTACCCCCTCTAAGAGAAAACCCAGCAGAAACACATGGTCTCTACCCCCCTCTAAGAGAAAACCCAACAGAAACACACTGTCTCTACCCCCTCTAAGAGAAACCCCAGCAGAAACACATGGTCTTTACCACCTCTAAGAGAAAACCCAGCAGAAACACATGGTCTCTACCCCCTCTAAGAGAAAACCCAGCAGAAACACATGGTCTCTACCCCCCTCTAAGAGAAAACCCAGCAGAAACACATGGTCTCTACCCCCCTCTAAGAGAAAACCCAACAGAAACACATTGTCTCTACCCCCTGTAAAAGAAAACCCAGCAGAAACACATGGTCTTCTACCCCCTCTAAGAGAAAACCCAGCAGAAACACATGGTCTCTACCCCCCTCTAAGAGAAAACCCAGCAGAAACACATGGTCTCTACCCCCTCTAAGAGAAAACCCAGCAGAAACACATGGTCTCTACCCCCCTCTAAGAGAAACCCCAGCAGAAACACATGGTCTCTACCCCCTCTAAAAGAAAACCCAGCAGAAAACACATGGTCTCTACCCCCCTCTAAGAGAAAACCCAGCAGAAACACATGGTCTCTACCCCCCTCTAAGAGAAAACCCAACAGAAACACATTGTCTCTACCCCCTGTAAAAGAAAACCCAGCAGAAACACATGGTCTCTACCCCCTCTAAGAGAAAACCCAGCAGAAACACATGGTCTCTACCCCCTCTAAAAGAAAACCCAGCAGAAACACATGGTCTCTACCCCCTCTAAGAGAAAACCCAGCAGAAAACAGGCAGCTATCCCACAACTATCCTAGGCCAGAGAGAGACAGAACTGTCCTGTCCTCCAGCCCACAGGAAGCTGACTAAAGTAGAAACATTCACTGGATGACAGACAACCCCACACAGTGGTCAGTTCTGAGTACTCAGACGCACAGCTTTATGGCTCATATTCACCAACATCCATCTCCATTCCTGCACTCCTTCGAATGCGACTGAACAAACACAAAACCACCTCTTCTAATGATTAGTAATGACATTGGATGTGACGTTCTCTCTTTCTCCGGGAAATCAGCTCACATGTTATCTGATACGTACGTTATATCACTAGGGACACAGGGAAATACTGTATATCCATCAAGACGTTCCCACAGAAAATTTTACAAAAAAAACTGGAGAAATAAAAACCTTCCACCTCAAGCTGTTTGTAAGTTTGTTGTTGTATCAGTTCTCTGAGGTGTTAAACCTCCCCATCAAAGCGATCAGTCTCTGGGGTGTTAAATCACATCAAAGCTGTATCGTCTCTGGGGTGTTTAAACCGCCACATCAAGCTTCGGTCCTCTGTTTGTATCAGTCTCTGGGGTCATGTTGTGATGATGGAAATGTGGCAACCTTTCCACATCAACAGCTGTATCAGTTGTCTGGGGTCCTTGTAAACCTCCACATCAAAAGCTTGTATAAGTTCTCTGGGGGGTTTGTTTTTTTAAAACCGCACATCAAAGCTGTATCAGTTCTCTGGGGTGTTAAACCTCACATCAAAGCTGTATCAGTTCTCTGGGCGTGTGGTGATGTTGACACCTCCACATCAAAAGCTGTATCAGTTCTTGGGGGGTGATGAAACCCTCCACATCAAAGTGTATCAGTTCTCTGGGGTAATGTGAAAACATCACATCAAAAGCTTTGTATCAGTTCCTCTGGGGGCTGCTTGTGGAAACCTCCAACAAAGCTGTATCAGTTCTCTGGGGTGTTAAACTCCACATCAAGCTGTATCAGTTCTGGGTGTTATTTAAACCTCCACATCAAAGCTGTATCAGTTCTCTGGGGTGTGAAACCTCCACATCAAAGCTGTATCAGTTCTTTGGGGTGTTAAACTTCCACATCAAAGCTGTATCAGTTCTCTGGGGTGTGGGATGATAAACCTCTACATCAAAGCTGTATCAGTTCTCTGGGGTGTTAAAACCGCCACTATCAAAAGCTAGCTGTATCAGTCTCATGGGGATGTTGGAAACCTCTACATCAAAGATGTATCGTTTTCGGGGGTGTTAAAAACAGCCACATCAAAGCTTGATCAGTTCTCTGGGGTTGTGAAACCGCCAAATCAAAGCCTGTATCAGTTCTCTGGGTGTTTAAAACCGCCCACATCAAAGTTTTTGTATTCAGAGTTCTCTGGGGTTGTTATGTTAAACGCCACTCAAAAGAGCTGTTGTTGTATCAGTTCTCTGGCGGTGTTAAACGCAACATCAAAGCTGTATCAGTGTCGCTGGGTGTTTTAAAACATCCCATCAAAGCTGTATCAGTTCTCTGGGGTGTTAAACCGCCACATCAAAGCTGTATCAGTTCTCTGGGGTGTTAAACCTCCACATCAAAGCTGTATCAGTTCTCTGGGGTGTGAAACCTCCACATCAAAGCTTTTGTACAGTTCTCGAGGGTTGTTAAACCGCCCACACAAAGATGTATTCAGTTCTGGGGTTGTGTGAAACCTCCACATCAAAGCTGTATCAGTTCTCTGGGGTGTTAAACCTCCACATCAAAGCTGTATCAGTTCTCTGGGGTGTTAAACCGCCACATCAAAGCTGTATCAGTTCTCTGGGGTGTTAAACCGCCACATCAAAGCTGTATCAGTTCTCTGGGGTGTCTTTAAAACCGCCAATAAAAGCTGTATTTCAGTTCTATGGGGTTTGTGAAAACCTCCACATCAAAGCTGTATCAGTTATCTGGGGTGTTAAACCGCCACATCAAAGCTGTATCAGTTCTCTGGGGTTGTGAATGGATGAAACCGCCACATCAAACTTTGTATCAGGGGGGGTCTCTTGGGGTCTGTTAAACCGCACATCAAAGTGTTTGTTTGTATCAGTTCTGGGGGGTGGTAAACCGCCCAATCAAAGCGGATCAGTTCTCTGGGGTGTTGAACCTCCACCAAGTCAAAAGCTGTATCGTTATCTGGGTGTTAGTTAGTTTATTGTTAACCGCCACATCAAAGACTGTTGTATCAGTTCTCTGGGGTGGTTTTGGGTTGTTTTTTAAAACCGCCACATCAAAGCTGTATCAGTTCTCTGGGGTGTTAAACCGCCACATCAAAGCTGTATCAGTTCTTTGGGGTGTTAAACCGCCACATCAAAGCTGTATCAGTTCTCTGGGGTGTTAAACCGCCACATCAAAGCTGTATCAGTTCTCTGAGCTTTTGTTCAAAGCTGTATCAGTTCTTTGGGGTTTTGTTCAAAGCTGTATCCAGTTCTATGGGGTTTTGTTCAAAGCTGTATCAGTTCTCTGGGGTTTTGTTCAAAGCTGTATCAGTTCTCTGGGGTTTTGTTCAAAGCTGTATCAGTTCTCTGGGGTTTTGTTCCGACTTCTCTTCACATTATGACAAACGTTCTGAACACCAGAAGCGTATTCAAGATTACTTCAAATATTGTCTGTTGGATCTGAGACACAAACCCCTCTGATTCAAACCATAAATTCAGAAAATAACTTTTAATAAAAACGAATGTTTGATTTACTCCACTAAGAGCAGTCCCATTTTTAAAACAATTTTGTGGTGCATTAATCGTGAGTGTCACAGAGATGTGATTTATCTCTGCTGGGGAATCAGAGCCAGGTGTTTCATTTACTGACTGACAAACCCTCTGTTTACTCTGGCTGGACCCTCCTCTACTCTCCCCTCCTCCCTCTACTCTCCCCTCCTCCCTCTACTCTCCCCTCCTCCCTCTACCCTCCCTCCTGTTTCCCCATCCATACAGAGCAGAGGATAAGGGACATGTTCCTCCATCACGTACAGAGGAGAGGGACTATATGGGGCCTGTTTCCTCCATCCATACAGAGAGAGGGATATGGACCTGTTTCCCTCATCCGTTACAGAGAGAGGGAATGGGGCCTGTTCCTCCATCCGTACAGAGAGAGGGATTATATGTGGCATGTGTCTCCTCCAACAGAGGAGAGGGATATTGATGGCCTGTTTTCCTCCATCTCCACACAGAGAGAGGGATTATGGGCCTGTTTCCTCCATCACATTTTACAAGAGAGAAGGGAGATGTGGGCCTGTTTCCTCCATCCATACAGAGGAGAGGGGAATGTGGCCTGTTTCCTCCATCCGTACAGAGAGAGGGTATGGGGCCTGTTCCTCCATCAATACAGAGAGAGAGAGAGGGATATGTGGCCTGTTTCCTCCATCCGTACAGAGAGCGGGATATGTGCGCCGTTCCTGTTCCTCCATCCCGTACAGAGAGAGGGATATGGGGCCGTTTCTCCCATCCACACAGGAGAGGGATATGGGGGCCTGTTTTCCTCCCATACATACAGAGAGAGAGAGGCGAATTTCGTGGCCTGTTTACTCCATCATACAGAGAGAGGGATATTGTATGTGCCTTTGTTCCTCCATCCGTTACAGAGAGGGGATATGTGGCCTGTTACTCCATCCATACAGAGAGTGGGATATGGGGCCTGTTCCTCCATCCATACAAGACGAGTGGATAGGGGCTGTTTCCTCCATGGGCGGCAGGTAGCTTAGTGGTTATTCAAGAGACGTCTGTGCAGGAACCGCAAAGTCGCTCTGTTCTAATCCGCAGACGACTAGAGTGAAAAATCTTGTCGATGTGCCCTTGAGCAAGGGACTTCACACTAATTGCTCCTGTAAGTCCGCTCTGGATAAGAGCTTCTGCTAATGATTAATTATTATAGTATTATTAGTTATTATTATTATAATTAATATCCATACAGAGAGAGGGATATGTGGCTGTTGCCTCCATCAATACACAGAGAGAGGGGATATGGGGCCTGTTTCCCCATACATTCAGAGAGAGGGATATGGGGCCCTGTTTACCCATCCATACAGAGAGTGGGATATGGGGGCCCCTGTTTCCTCAATCCATACAGGAGAGAGGGATATGGGGCCTGGTTTCTCCATCCAACAGAGAGAGGGGTATGTTGGACTGTTTCATCCATAATACAGAGGAGAGGGATATCTTATGGGGCACTTTCTGTATGTTTGTTTCCTCCATCCATACAGAGAGTGGGATTGATGGAGGCCTTGTTTCCTCCATCCATACAGAGAGTGGGATGATGTGGCCTGTTCCTCCATCCATACAGAGAGAGTCGGGATATGGGGGCCTCGTTCCATCTACATACAGAGAGTGGGATATGGGGCTGTTTCCTCCAGCCATACAGAGAGAGGGATATGGGGCCTGTTTCCTCCCATCCATACACCGAGAGAGGATATATGTGGCCGTTTCCTCCATCATAGCAGGTTTTTTTATTTTGGGGTTGAGTGGGATATGGGGCCCCGGTTTCCCTTCCATAATAAAGAGAGCTTGTTTCTCTCTCCTCAGGAATGTTCCCCCCTACTGAGTTACGTTTCTAAACAAGGCCTGAGATGCTATTTACCTTAGCTAATGACAAATTACAGTGTATCAACATGACATACCAAATCAGAAGCTGTTTAGTGAAATGATCAAGAGAGTCATTGTTTTGTTGGGCAGAAGGGAAAAAGAAGAGAAGCAAGCACCTCTTGAAACAAAGTGTTTGTTTGTTTGTGTGTCTGTGTGTTGTTTATAACTCTGTTTAAGGGAGAGCGACAGTCGTTGATCATGCTAAGCACATTGATCTGAAATTGGGATCAGAACGATTAACGAGATTTATGAAGATTGGTTCTAGCTGGAAAACAGACATTTGTTTTATAATAAGGAACTTTCCAGAAGATTCTACATACATGTAAAAAAGGGAGTTGTTGACAGACTCTTCTATGTTTTATAACAACTGGATTACCTAGAGACCAGTCCATGGTCTATCTGGTTAACCATATGTAAAACAGCGTTGACAGGGGGTCACACCGGTGTGGGCCTGACCAGCCCTTCTCCTCTGAGATCCCAAACTGTAGCAGCGGAGCTAAACCTTGTTCTTCACACACACCACACACAACACACACCTCAGTTCTTACTCATTAATTTAAACACACACAAACTAAGTTCTTTCAGTCATGTAAACACACACACACACACATCAGACAGACAGACAGAGCAGGACAGAAAGACAGACAGACAGAACGACCACGGCAGAAGACGGACAGACAGACCAGACAGACAGACAGACAAAGACAGAAGACAGACGACGAAAGACAGACAGCCAGACAGACAGAACAGCCGGACAGACATAGATCGACAGACCAGACAGACAGAAAGACATACAGACAGGCAGCAGACAGACAACACAAAAACCTCAGTTCTTATCAGTCACTGTAAACAGAGGGGAACTGGGGAATTGGTACAGGAATAGAGTGAGAATGAGGACAACGTGAGCTGAACCATCAAATGAATCATTTCACTGTGAGTTTCTATGTTTTATGAGGAGGAAGGGAAGAAGAAGAGATAAGGGGGGGGGTCCTTCTTTGCTCTCTTCTTCGTCCTTCTTGGGGGGGGGCCTCTTCCTTCTTCCTCTCTTGGGGGGGGGGGGGGGGGGGGGGGGGGGGGGGGGGGGGGGGGGACAAAGCAGAACAAGAAAGAAAGAAAGAAAGAAAGAGAAAGAATAGGAAAGAAAGAAGGAAGAAAGAAAGAAAAGAAAGAAAAGAGAAGAAAGAAAGAAGAGAAAAGAAAGACAAAAGTGAAAGAAAAGAAAGAAAGAAAGAAAGAGAAAAGAAAGAAAAGAAAGAAGAAGAATAGAAAGAAAGAAGAAAGAACGAAAGAAAGAAAGAAACCACGAAAGAAAAGAAAGAAAGAGCAAGAAAGAAAGCAAAGAAAAAAAGAAAGGAAGAAAAGAAAGAAGGAATAAGAAAGAAAGAAAGAATAGAGAACAGTACAAGAGAACGGACAATACATTCAGAAGTCTTTACTGGAATAATGACTTGACACTGAGGACAAGCTGTAGAAAACTCCTCCTGCGGCCTAACAGACAAAGAGGGCTGTGGGGTGGTGAGTGGGTCTCCCAGAGGATCCCCAGAAGAGCAGCAGAGTTTAAAATATTAGAGGTGTACTGATGCGGCTGCCTGGACTGGGCCTTTAGAAAAGGGCTTGGTGTGGTGGAGCGGATATATCAACACATTTCTCCACACAACCTATCTCTCAACTACCCTCACAACCATTAGAGGATACAAAATACGCTCATAATAAAGCTACGCTCATAAACTATGGACTGATAAAATAATGACTGTTACAGTAGCCACTAGCCATGTTTAGAAGAACTACATAGATCTTAATAACAATAATTCAATTCTGGATTTCAAAAGAGATCTGTATGACAGTCCTGTCTCTCTCTGGGCGTTAGCACAGGGAGAGTGGTAAACAGTGAAGGAACAATCCAGTGCGGGTCTCCTAGTCTCTCCCTATATCCAGCCTGACTACTGGGTAAATACACTGCTATTACCGCTTCAATACTGCAGCATGGCCCGGATATATTAGCACGCAGACAGGGGTAGGGTTGGTTTTGAGAGTGTTATCTGGCGTGGGAGATCCCCGTTCCAACCAACCCAACAAGGAAAGGGATAGCCTGGGCTGGAAGCCTGGGGTTAGGCCCGGGGGCAAAACTATCTGCGACCAGTTAACAAGCACAAGACCGATCCTGAAAAAGTTATATAGAGATCAAAAATAATATAAGAGCAGCGGAGGCGAGAGGGGATAGGTGAGGAGGTAGAGGGTAGAGCGAGAGAGCATAGATAGAGTAAGAGAGAAGAGATAGAGCGAGATAGAGAGATAGAGAGGAGCTAGAGCATAGAGAGGCGAGAGATGCGCGAAGATAGGCGAGAGAGCGAGAGCGACGAGCTCGAGAGAGACGCGTATCGCTATCTATGCTAGCTAGTCTCGATATATCTAGTCTCTCTCTCTCTCTCTCTCTCTCTCTCTCTCTCTCTATCTCTCTCTCGTGTTAATTCGCTCACCATTTAACCCTAACCCATGACACAGCAACAGTTACAGAAACATCAACAACGCGTGGGTTGCCAGGGAGACACAAAATAAAAACATGTTGATGCTTCCTGGGTGACTGGATGCTACCAGGATTCATTCAAAATAATGATTATGTAACTGTGTGTGTGTATCACCTGGGACACAGTGGGGTACACACATACACACACACACACACACGCAAGGGTGCACACATTCTGGAACTCTTAAGAGTCATCTGGTAACTTCAAAGTGTTTCAGAACCAGACGAAGTTACTAACTTTTTAGTGTCTTTAAAAGTCACCCAGTCAGTCAGTCACCCAGCCACCCAGCCAGTCAGTCAGTCAGCTCAAAGGGCTGTGCGTTTCATTTCTCAGGCCAGACCAACAAGTGGGGCCCATTAACTCTCTCTCTCTCTCCAGCCCCCCCCCCCCCCCCCCCACCACCACCCACCAGAAAGACACCTTGGCTGAAGGCAGGCTGGACATGCCCATGTAGGGACAGGAAAATGATTTCAGCTGTGTAAATTGACAGCGGCCTTGTAGCGGGGGACGGGGTGGGAGGAGGGAGAGGGAGAGAGGCAGAGAGGTGAGGGAAAGGGAGGGCTGAGTGTGGTGTCATAACTCCTGCTCTGAGAGAGAGCCACCAGGGACCCACTCCGTTAGGAACTGATATTCCACCGTTATATGATCAAATGAAAGAAAGTGTTAAGTGTTTCCAACTGAATCATTGAACTCCTCTCAGCTTTAGATTCCTACAGGTTTATTTTCCCTCTGAGTTGATCTATTCTCTCTGAACCAGAAATGTGTTTCTATGACTGTTTCTAGGACTGGTCCGGTTGAAGGGGAAGATCAAAAGGAGAGTTAGAAACAGAGAAACACATCACATTAGCAGAATGAAACCTAGATCCACTCAGTCAGGATGTTTATAAGTGTTCACTATTTCAGGTTTAGGTTGGAAGTTGAAATCTTAGAAGGCCTCCCAAATGGAGCCCTATGGACCCTGGTCAAAAGCAGTGCCATTTGGAACGTAGTCTCCAGTTCTGAGGGTGGTATAACCCCGTCCCCCAGCTTCCTGTACAGTGGAATCATCCTGAAGCTATTATTTCATCTGGACACTTTAGACACTGCTTAAATCAGTCATTCCATAATGAGTTAGGAAGTGATTAGAGGAGGAGTAAACAGAGCGCTGTAAATGGCTACCAGCGATTATCTCAGACATGCCCAACATCGGCCTCAGGATGGATTCAATACAGGATGTAATATAACATTATTATTATTACAGATTCTTACAACATGAAATACATGCTAGTTACTGTATATTAGTATAACAGATTCTCTAAGAACTCTCTGTACCACTAGCTGAATATACAGTTACAGCCATAGACATAGGATATGTAGAATGGGCCTCCATATTCAAGTCAATATAATTGGTGGCAGTCAAATTGCCCAGGGTTAGAGGTTCCAATAACTTTTTACATATTCTATTTATATGGTTACGACTACCTGAATCACAGTGCTGAATGTAAAGTAACTTGGTTCTCTTGTTAGGAAGGGAAGCACTGAGGATAATGGCTGGGTTGGAGACAGAGGGAGTGATTCTGGGCTTCTGTGTGCTAGGCACCTGGCTGGGTCCTGGGTGGGTCCTGGCTGGGTCCTGGGTGGGTCCTGGCTGGGTCCTGGCTGGGGTCCTGGGTGGGCACTGGCTGGGTCCTGGGTGGGTCCTGGCTGGGTCCTGGGTGGGTCCTGGCTGGGTCCTGGCTGGGTCCTGGGTGGGCACTGGCTGGGTCCTGGGTGGGTCCTGGCTGGGTCCTGGGTGGGTCCTGGCTGGGTCCTGGGTGGGCACTGGCTGGGTCCTGGGTGGGCACTGGCTGGGTCCTGGGTGGGTACTGGCTGGGTCCTGGGTGGGTACTGGCTGGGTCCTGGGTGGGCACTGGCTGGGTCCTGGCTGGGTCCTGGCTGGGTCCTGGGTGGAGCTGGCTGGAGCCAGCCTCTGTTTCCAGGGAGATGTGGGCCCCATCACCACAGACCACCATGGAACATTATCTACCCTGCTGCCATACAGGACCATTACTTCATATAGAGAACATGACTGGCCACTGTGGGCTGAGATTGACTTCATATAGATAACATTACTGGCCACTGTGGGCTGAGATTGACTTCATATAGAGAACATGACTGGCCACTGTGGGCTGAGATTGACTTCATATAGAGAACAGTACATACCCCCACTCCTGTTAGACCAGCACAGACCCCCACTCCCGTAGACCAGCACAGAGCCCCACTCCCCGTAGACCAGCACAGAGCCCCACTCCCCGTAGACCAGCACAGAGCCCCACTCCCCGTAGACCAGCACAGAGCCCCACTCCCCGTAGACCAGCACAGACCCCCACTCCCGTAGACCAGCACAGACCCCCACTCCTCTTAGACCAGCACAGACCCCCACTCCTCTTAGACCAGCACAGAGCCCCACTCCCCTTAGACCAGCACAGACCCCCACTCCCCTTAGACCAGGGGGGTCAAACTCATTCCATGGAGGGCCTAGTGTCTGCTGGTTTTTCTTTTTTCTTTTCAATTAAGACCTAGACAACCAGGTGAGGGGAGTTCCTTACTAATACCTAGACAACCAGGTGAGGGGAGTTCCTTACTAAGACCTAGACAACCAGGTGAGGGGAGTTCCTTACTAAGACCTAGACAACCAGGTGAGGGGAGTTCCTTACTAAGACCTAGACAACCAGGTGAGGGGAGTTCCTTACTAAGACCTAGACAACCAGGTGAGGGGAGTTCCTTACTAAGACCTAGACAACCAGGTGAGGGGAGTGCCTTACTAATTAGTGACCTTAATTCATCAATCAAGTACAAGGGAGTAGTGAAAACCCGCAGACACTCGGCCCTCCATAGAATGAGTTTGACACGTGGTTTAGACAAACCTTGATTCCCCTCCTGTTCCCAGCAATCTCCTTCACTCTGAGTGTATCTGAGGCTAATACTAACTGAAGGCAACAATAGAGGTCTGGAGTGGTCAGAGTCTATATGAGGCTGATACTAACTGAAGGCAACAATAGAGGTCTGGAGTGGTCAGAGTCTATATGAGGCTGATACTAACTGAAGGCAACAATAGAGGTCTGGAGTGGTCAGAGTCTATATGAGGCTGATACTAACTGAAGGCAACAATAGAGGTCTGGAGTGGTCAGAGTCTATATGAGGCTGATTCTAACTGAAGGCAACAATAGAGGTCTGGAGTGGTCAGAGTCTATATGAGGCTGATTCTAACTGAAGGCAACAATAGCTCTCTTCAGCTCTCTCCTCTTCCTCTCTCCTCTGTCAGCTCAGCTCTCTCCTCTTCCTCTCTCCTCTGTCAGCTCAGCTCTCACTAGCAGCTGTACAAAGCTTCACATTACCCTACAATTCTCTTTTATCTCCTTCATTACATGTGTGTGCCAGGCAGACCCCCCCCCCCACCCCCCAGCTCTCCCTCTCCCTCTCTCTCTCCATTCCTCTCCTCCCTCCATCCCTCCCTCCCTCTGCCAATGGCCCATTGATGCGGTTTCCACACAGCCATGACACAAGCCAGATCACCACAGAACTGTTTTGTCAGAAAATGTGTTTTGTGCAGAATATTTCCCTCAGCTTCCCCTTCATTCACAGCTTTCCCCCACATGGCAGTGCAGTGGGTTAGGGATATGTCCCAAATGGCACCCTATTCCCTGTTCACTGTGAACCCTATGGGGCTCTGGTCAAAAGTAGTGCACTTTGTAGGGAATAGGGTGCCATTTGGGACTCATCTGAGTACTTGGGCTGATCTGGGGCCTGTTGTATTAACAGTCTAGTGTTACAGAGGGACCTACAATGTGTCACTCAGAAGAACGTTCCGTCATCGTTGCCACGGGAACCTGACAGACCACACTGTGGCGCTCTCACCGCGCCCCGATTCCCGGGGAACAGCCCCTCCCTCCCCCGACCCTCTCCCGTCTGACTCTGACCCCTCCTCAGCAGAAGAAAGAGGTGCTCCCTGGTCTCGTCTCACGGTGGCTTTACGGAGCGTGACTTGACGTATGAGACAGACTCATTTTGAGTGACAGCTGGCTGTGTGTGGTGTATATTGGATATGTCAGATGAGGAGAACAGAGAGGAGGAGAATAGAATCACTGGTAGATGTCTTTGTGCAGCACGGTTCTGGTCAGAGATGGAGAGGAGGAGAGTAAAAGCTGAAGAGGAGTGGAGAGAGGGAGGAGATGAGAGAGGGAGGAGATGAGAGAGGGAGGAGAGGAGAGAGGGAGGAGGACTGTACATTTACATTACATTTACGTCATTTAGCAGACGCTCTTATCCAGAGCGACTTACAGTTAGTGAGTGCATACATTAGTAAAATAGACTCACTGGTAGATGTCTTTGCGCAGCACGGTTCTGGTCAGAGGGTTATCTGCCTGAGGGGCCATGCTGACAGATCCTATCTTCAGCACCAGAGTGTCCTCTCTCTCTCTCCTCAGGTGGGGCTCTGAGAGACACAACACATGATAGGTATCAGACAGAGACCGACAGACAGACAGACAGACAGACAGACAGACAGACAGACAGACAGACAGACAGACAGACAGACAGACAGAGACAGACAGACAGACAGACAGACAGACAGACAGAGACACAGACAGACAGACAGACAGACCATATGCATTAGACCAGCGTTTCCTAAACTCGGTCCTGGGCCCCTCTGGGTGCACATTTTGGTTTTTGCCCTAGCATTACACACCTGATTCAAATAATCAAAGCTTCATGATTAGTTGATCATTCCAATCAGCTGTGTAGTGCTAGTGAAAAAACCAAAACATGTACCCAGGGGGGCCCAGGAACGAGGGGTCCCCAGGACAGAGTTTAGGAAACCCTGCTAGACAGAACAGAGACCACAGAGAGACTGGGACAACAATACTTATCCATTGGAACAAATCAAATCTCAATCAAACAGATTTGCAGGTGTTATGACAGGTGCAGTGTTTATGTTACTAGCTCCAACAGTAGAATGTCTCACAAATACAAGACAAATACACACATAATCAAAATAATCTACACAGGAAATCAAGAGATAACAACCCAGGTAGATTTATTAGAGAGACAATATAAATACATTACAGTATATACAGTGCATTCAGAAAGTATTCAGACCCCTTGACTTTTTCAACATTTTGTCACTTTACAGCCTTGTTCTAAAATGGATTAAATTGTTTTTCCCCCCTCATCAATCTACACACAATACCCCTTAATGACAAAGCAAAAATAAAGAACAGAAATATCACATTTACATAAGTATTCAGACCCTTTACTCAGTACTTTGTTGAAGCACCTTTGGCAGCGATTACAGCCTCGAGCCTTCTTGATTAATGTCCTTGAGTGGCTCGTACTTGAACCCGATCAAACATTTCTGGAGATACCTGAAAATAGCTGTGCAGCGACGCTCCCCAACCACCCTGACAGAGCTTGAGAGGATCTGCAGAGAAGAATGGGAGTAACTCCCCAAATACAGGTGTGCCAAGCTTGTAGCGTCATAATGTATTTGGGGTGTTTCTCCCATTCTTAGACAGAAGCCACTCCTGCGTTGCCTTGGCTGTGTGCTTAGGGTCATTGTCCGGTTGGAAGGGGAACCTTCGCCCCCAGTCTGAGGTCCTGAGTGCTCTGGAGCAGGTTTTCATCAAGGATCTCTCTGTACTTTGCTCCGTTCATCTTTCCCTCGATCCTGACTAGTCTCCCAGTCCCTGCCGCTGAAAAACATCCCCACAGCATGATGCCACCTCCATGATTCACTGTAGGGATGGTGCCATTTTTCCTCCAGACGTGACGCTTGGCATTCAGGCCAAAGAGTTCAATCTTGGTTTCATCAGACCAGAAAATCTTGTTTCTCATGGTCTGAGAGTCTTTAGGTGCCCTTTGGCAAACTCCAAGCGGGCTGTCATGTGCCTTTTACTGAGGAGTGGCTTCTGTCTGGCCACTCTACCATAAAGGCCTGATTGGTTGAGTGCTGCAGAGATGGTTGTCCTTCTGGAAGGTTCTCCCATCTCCACAGAGGAACTCTGGAGCTCTGTCAGTGACCATCGGGTTCTTGGTCACCTTTCTGACCAAGGCCCTTATCCCCCCAAGGCCCTTATCCCCCGGGCGGCCAGCTATAGGAAGATTCTTGGTGGTTCCAAACTTCTTCCATTTTAGAATGATGGAGGTCACTGTGTTGTTGTCATTATGGGGTATTGTGTGTAGATTGATGAGTGAAAAAAAATAAGGCTGTAACATAACAAAATATGGAAAAAGTCAAGGGGTCTGAATACTTTCCGAATGCACAGTATATAGAGAATACAGCTATATAGAGAATACAGCTATATAGAGAATACAGCTATATAGAGAATACAGCTATATAGAGAATACAGCTATATAGATAATACAGCTATATAGAGAATACAGCTATATAGAGAATACAGCTATATAGATAATACAGCTATATAGAGAATACAGCTATATAGATAATACAGCTATATAGATAATACAGCTATATAGAGAATACAGCTATATAGAGAATACAGCTATATAGAGAACACAGCTATATAGAGAATACATCTATATAGAGAATACAGCTATATAGATAATACAGCTATATAGATAATACAGCTATATAGAGAATACAGCTATATAGAGAACACAGCTATATAGATAATACAGCTATATAGATAATACAGCTATATAGAGAATACAGCTATATAGAGAATACAGCTATATAGAGAACACAGCTATATGGAGAATACAGCTATGTGGAGAACACAGCTATATAGATAATACAGCTATATAGAGAATACAGCTATATAGAGAATACAGCTATATAGAGAATACAGCTATATAGAGAACACAGCTATATAGATAATACAGCTATATAGATAATACAGCTATATAGAGAATACAGCTATATAGAGAATACAGCTATATAGAGAATACAGCTATATAGAGAACACAGCTATATGGAGAATACAGCTATGTGGAGAACACAGCTATATAGATAATACAGCTATATAGAGAACACAGCTATATAGAGAATACAGCTATATAGAGAATACAGCTATATAGAGAATACAGCTATGTGGAGAACACAGCTATATAGAGAATACAGCTATATAGAGAATACAGCTATACATAGAATACAGCTATATAGAGAATACAGCTATATAGAGAACACAGCTATATAGAGAATACAACTATGTGGTGAATACAGCTATATAGATAATACAGCTATATAGAGAATACAGCTATATAGATAATACAGCTATATAGATAATACAGCTATATAGATAATACAGCTATATAGAGAATACAGCTATATAGAGAACACAGCTATATAGATAATACAGCTATATAGAGAATACAGCTATATAGAGAATACAGCTATATAGAGAACACAGCTATATAGAGAATACAGCTATATGGAGAATACAGCTATATAGAGAATACAGCTATATAGAGAATACAGCTATATAGAGAATAAAGCTATATAGAGAATACAGCTATGTGGTGAATACAGCTATATAGAGAATACAGCTATATAGAGAATAAAGCTATATAGAGAATACAGCTATATAGAGAATAAAGCTATATGGTGAATACAGCTATGTGGTGAATACAGCTATATAGAGAATACAGCTATATAGAGAATAAAGCTATATAGAGAATACAGCTATATAGAGAATAAAGCTATATGGTGAATACAGCTATGTGGTGAATATAGCTATGTAGAAATGCAGCTACAGTGTCTTGCTAAAGTAGTCATCCCCCTTGGCATTTTTCCTATTTTGTTACATTACAACCTGTAATTTAAATGGATTGCACACAGGTGGACTTTATTTAACTAATTATGTGACTTCTGAAGGTAATTGGTTGCACCAGATCTTATTTAGGGGCTTCATAGCAAAGGGGGTGAATACATATGCACGCACCACTTTTCCGTTATTGATTTTTTTGAAACAAGTTATTTTTTAAATTTCACTTCACCAATTTGGACTATTTTGTGTATGTCAATTATATGAAATCCAAATAAAAATCCATTTAAATTACAGGTTGTAATACAACAAAATAGGAAAAACGCCAAGGGGATGAATACTTTTGCAAGGCACTGTATATAGATAGATCCTATGAGACCAAGCAGCAAACTTGCTTTAAAACTGCAACATTTTCTTTACGCCCAATGGCAAAATTAGTAGAATTGTGGGACATTAACTCTAAAAAATATTATCTCTGCCGTCAAGGAGGAGGCCACTTAAATGTTTTGCCAGCGAGCTGGGGGTGGGCCAACACATTGTTGCTTAGGGCCACCAAAAGGCTAGGGTTGGCCCCGGCTACCGTCCTGTAGGTTTTCACTCCAACCCTAGTCTAGTGCACCTGATTCTTAATAACTAGCTGGTTGAGAAGCTGAATCAAGTTAGTTACAACTGGGGCTGGAATGAAAACCTACAGGAGGGTATCTCTCCAGGAACAGGGTTGGAGTTAAAACCTCCAGGATGGTATCTCTCCAGGAACAGGGTTAGAGTTAAAACCTACAGGAGGGTATCTCTCCAGGAACAGGGTTGGAGTTAAAACCTACAGGAGGGTACCTCTCCAGGAACAGGGTTGGAGTTAAAACCTCCAGGAGGGTTTCTCTCCAGGAACATGGTTGGAGATAAAACCTCCAGGAGGGTATCTCTCCAGGAACAGGGTTGGAGTTAAAACCTACAGGAGGGTACCTCTCCAGGAACAGGGTTGGAGTTAAAACCTACAGGAGGGTACCTCTCCAGTAAAAGGGTTGGAGTTAAAACCTCCAGGAGGGTATCTCTCCAGGAACAGGGTTGGAGTTAAAACCTCCAGGATGGTATCTCTCCAGGAACAGGGTTAGAGTTAAAACCTACAGGAGGGTATCTCTCCAGGAACAGAGTTGGAGTTAAAACCTACAGGAGGGTACCTCTCCAGGAAAAGGGTTGGAGTTAAAACCTCCAGGAGGGTATCTCTCCAGGAACAGGGTTGGAGTTAAAACCTCCAGGAGGGTATCTCTCCAGGAACAGGGTTAGAGAACCCTGATCTAACTGTATGACCTGTCTTCTGTACCTAGTAATGTCAAGGGCCTCTGGCTCACTCAACATCAGAGGATGTGGCTGGAAATAAATCCATGAACATTACCTTTAGAGGTCAGTCCGTGGCTCCCCTCCAGTCTCACCTGTGTGTTTGTCCTGTCTGTCCTGTTTCTCCTGGTTCCCGGGACAAAACACCCTGATCACTGATGTGTTGATATATAGCAGCGGCAGGCTGCGTGACGTCAGCGCATGACTTCTCATCGGCTGGCCGGCAGATTTGCCGCGGTCCCGGTATCGTCGTGGCAGCGCGGCGTGGAACACCCCGACTACGGTGGCCAGCAGGGGGCAGGAGAGGACCAGGTCAAAGGGCTGGGCGGTCAGCAGGATCTCTCTCAGGTACTGGGGGGACCCGTCAGCCTGGCCCTCCGTCAGCCGCTGGGCCCCGCGAGGCCCTGACCGTTCCAGCCGCGTGGTCAGCTTGTGGCGGACGTTCCTGGTGACCGCCTGGGGGAAGTTCATAATAATAATATGTATAAATAAATTATATTACTACTACTACTACTACTACTACTACTACTACTACTACTACTACTAATAATAATAATAATAATAATAATTAATACATAATAATAGTATTAATAACAATAATAATAATTCTAACCTGGGTGTATGTGATGGACAAGAACCCGTGCTGCTGGTGGGAGGACACCTCCAAGACCTTGGCTGCTGTCTGATTGGTGGAGATCAAGATAGCATGACTGAGACAACAGATTCACACCGGAACACTCCATAAACACTAAAGCTAGTTGGCTTCACTGACCCAGATTAAACCTACTCCTGGACTGAAACGGAGCATCTCCAGTGAAAGAAGAGAGCTTTTGGTAACACTTCCTATGGATAGTCTCCTCATAATGCATCACTACCACATTCATAAAGCCCACAGGATTCTGGTCAAAAGTAGTGCGCTACATAGGGGGTAGGGTGCCTTGTCGGACACTTCCCTGGACTAAACACTGGCTGTGGAGAATCTCCATTGATTGTGTTTTTTTCAGTCTCCAAGAGGAGGTTTAATGTGTCTATGTGAAGCCAGCCCTGTACTGTGTGTGACTGTCTATGAGCCTGATGGAGTTAGCCAAGCTGAAGCTACAAAGACATCAATCTATCTGTCTATCCCTAAATTACACTAGTATTACTCCGTAGAGGATACCAAGTGCCTTCAGGAGGGCCGTGCTTCTAACAATAAGGAAGTAAATGGATGTACAGTCTCTACCTAGTAGAACTACAACTATGGTATCCTCTAAGGCTTGGTTAGAGCATATCTCTTTGTAGCTAGCAGAACTACAACTATGGTATCTTATAAGGCTTGGTTAGAGCATTACTCTGATTTACCAGCAACAACTATCTACTGCAACAATCTAATGGCTGATTTGCACAAATTCATTACGGCAAAAGATTTATTCCAATTACAATAAAGTTAAGAAAAGAATGTGAAATGCGAGGCGCATGATGATTAGGAGATAAGAAGCTATTCCAGGAAAGAGCAGACTGCTTTACACATCAATCACAACACTAGAGTTTGGCTGAGCTTTCGTTAACCTTGGATTATTCGATTATTATCACTGGATGGATGGAGAACAGTTTAATACTGGCCATTGTACTATCATATGAACAACAGGTGAATTAAACATCTATGAGAGAGATTGACCTCTAACCCTCAGGACCAGCATGCAACTTCAGTTAATATTACCTGTACAGGTGGTCCAATCACCTCCAAGTCAATCTTATTACTACCTGTACGGGTAGTTCTTCGATCACCTCCAAGCCAATGTGAGGTCCATTTAGTCAATTTTAAAGCGATTCCTGTAGTGACTATGCATGGGTGAAAAGGAAACTCAAACAGAGTTCAGTTCAGTCTTTATGGCATGTGAAGTCCCATATCAAGTCTTATGCCACTGTAGTGCACTATTTGAAGCATGATGGGAGTTAACGGGATAGTTCTGCTTACAGGGTAAGGAAACCAATATGGGATTTTGTAATCTCTTTAAACCACTATGACCAAGGTTGATGAGAGCTCAGGTCTGACAGCTAAAGAAGAAGCTGTCTGTATTCTTACAGGCGGAACGAAGCCAGAGAAGTGGCTGAAGGAGTCCTGTTTGCTGACGGGTCGAACCAGCACTGTACGTCTGTTCAGCTTATCAGTGCAAGACAGGACCACCCCTCCACAGCGGCCTACAGCAAGACCAGACCCCTCCTCTGGACTGGAGGGAGGGGGAGCAGGAGGGAGCAAAAATCAGAAATGGGTGTAGATAGGGGCTGGGGGAGAAGAGCAGTGGGGGAGAGATGGAGGAGAGGGGGAGAGAGAGAAGGAGGGAGAGAGGAGAGGGGGGAAACGAGGAGAGGGTGGGCGGTAAGACGACGGGAGAAAGGAGAGTGCTAGACCGGCGAGGGGGGAGATGGGAGAGATTCGGACAGAGATAGAGGGCGGGAGGAGGTAATAGGAGATGCAGAGATAGAGGTGGAGATTGGGACAAGAGAGGATAGAGGTGGGGAGGAGATGGGACAGAGTAGATAGAGGGAGGGAGGAGATGGGACAGAGAGATAGATAGAGGGAGGGAGGAGAGTGGGACAGAGAGATAGATAGAGGGAGGGATGAGATGGGACAGAGAGATAGAGAGAGGGAGGGAGGAGATGGGACAGAGAGATAGAGGAGGGAGGGAGGAGATGGGACAGAGATAGATAGAGGGAGGGAGAGATGGGACAGAGAGACAGATAGAGGGAGGGAGGAGATGGGACAGAGAGATAGATAGAGGGAGGGAGGAGATGGGACAGAGAGATAGATAGAGGGAGGGAGGAGATGGGACAGAGAGATAGATAGAGGGAGGGAGAGATGGGACGAGAGTAGATAGGGGGGGAGGAGGAGATGGGACAGAGATAGATAGAGGGAGGGTGAGGAGATGGGACAGAGAGATAGATAGAGGGAGGGAGGGAGGGAAGGAGATGGGGAGGGATATGGAGGAGATGGGACAGAGAGAGAGATAGAGGGAGGGAGGAGATGGGACAGAGAGATAGAGGGAGGGAGGAGATGGGACAGAGTGGGACAAGGAGTAGTAGAGGGAGGGAGGAGAGATGGGACAGAGAGTATAGAGAGGGATGGAAGAGAGATGGAGCAGGGAGAATAGATAGAGGGAGGAGAAGAAGGGAGAGATGGGACAGAGAAGATAGAATAGAGAGATAGATAGAGGGAGGGAGGAGATGGGACAAATGCAAATAAATAAAGAGCATTGAGATTAGATTGAAAAGAGATCTGATGATTTTTGCAAAACAAAATAAGAGAAGAACCAAACAAATCAAAGAGTTTCATCTCCTTTAGCTTGAAGCAGCTGGATCATTGAGGGATGGTCTTATGCTGTGAACTATGCCGGGCGGCTACCACACTTCCTGCCAGGCCGGCGAGCAGGTAACAGAACACTGTTACACTTATAAAGGGTGCAACGTTACAGAACATTCAGATAGAAATGTGCATAGTACAACAGATATGCTATGTCTGTTATGTCAAATAAGGGATCATCATTGTGTCAACTTTAATCATTACATTTCTATCTGCAATGTTTGGAACATGTCACCTTCCTGAACACAGCCCAGGTGTTGATGTGTATATTTAGCCAGAGACCTGGGCAGCAGGTGACAGCACAAGGCCATCTCCAGACCACTGTGACATCATCACCCCGGGACAGGAGGACTGGGGCCGTGTCACAGAAACACAGTCTCACCTGATTCCATTAGATTACTATAGCAGATCCGAGCAACTGGAGGACGGGGGGACCCACAACACCGACTTCTTACTGTCATTATATCTCTTCAAAATGACAACTGAAAACCTTATTCTTGACCTTCAAGGCCCTTGTCGCATCTGTCAAATAGGTTCCATTACACATGATGTTGTTTAAACCCTGGTCTATGTCTGTGTGTCTCTGTGTCCCCCCCGTCTCTCCAGTGGTCAGAGTAGAGATGTCATAGGCCTAGCTAGGCTAAGAGATAGCAGATATATCTGGGCTGGCGGTCAGTGGGAGCAGAGCACAGCGCCAGGCTGCTCTAGACGAAGGCCTCACCACAGCTGTGTCCTTGCACTGTAGAATGACTCCTTCATAATGGCCACAGTGCCAGCCCTCACCAGGCCTGGAACACATAGCGTCATACTGTAGCTAATACAACTTAACTGAGCCTTGCAACCAGGAACTATGGAGAGGATCTGATCATAGCAGCTGATGTTTTAATCAATCATCGAAATAATGAAGTTGTATTTCACTGTAAGTGTTATCATATTGATGAATATACTGTTTAGGTTCTGTCTGAGTATGTTGTAATTGTGTAACAGAAACATGACTGTTGGATGCTCCATACTTACCCTTACCCCTAGCTTTAAACACTGACAATGACAGTGACAAAACATAAGGCATTGATCCATTCAGATGCAGTATCAGAAACCAAGAGGACAAGATCAGATCAGTATAATAGCTGTACATTATGATACTGTACATTACATTAGCTTCTATGGGACAACCTGTGGATTAGAAACCATATGAACTGAAGATGACACCATGAAGACACCCAGTTTCACCCCACCTCCATCTCACCACCCAGACATCAGAACCGCAACGCCAGGTAACCTCTCCTCTCTCTCCTCTCGAGCATAGAAAAGCTCCTCAGCGACGAGACTCCAAGGAGAGCCTCCTCTCGGCTAGAGAGGACACGAATCGGCAGCTCCCCTCGCTCCCAACGCCTTCCCTCTCCCTCCCCTCCTAGCCGGCGAGAAAGCTCACGGACTCACCTCGCTCCTCCCAAAGCGCTCTCTCCTCTCTCTGCTCTCCTCTCTCTGCTCTCCTCTCTCCTCTCCTCCCCTCTCTCATCTCTCTTTCTCCCATGTGTTTCAGTACGGCGTAGAATAGATCAATTAATAACTGTCACTGGAGAGAACCCAGTACGTGTTGGGAGGGAGGAGGAGGAGGAGGAGACGGCTATAGGAGGGCTAAACATGCACAGCACATTTATGGCACAGCTTCTTCACACAATGCCAATGTTTCAACATCTGCATAATTATTTTGGACTGCCTTTCAATGGAAGAGAGCTTCTCCTCACGCTCAGCCCCAACCCCTCTCCCCCCAATCCCAGCCCCCTCTCTCATAGCTCCACCCCCATCCCCTCTCTTCTGTCTCCAGCTCCATCCCAGCGCGGTGTGTCCTCTGGCTCCCTCCCCCTTGTTGGAGGTGAGGAGTTCAATCAGCAGGGGTCTCTTCTATTCATCTCTCTAGTCTCTATGGAAACCCATCCTGGGCTCTGATACATGAGGACCTCCCATCCCTCCATCTCTCCCTCATCCCTCCTTCCCATCCCTTGTTCTCTTGCTGAGCAGCTGGAAGCCATCAGGTCCAATCGACCCTCCTCTTCTCACCACTCCTCTTCTACTCCCCCTCAGAACAATGAAGTCATATATGATTTATTTATCCCCTGTTTTTCTGGCTATTATTAAAATGTTCTGTTGTGCTGTGAGAAGCTGAGAGAAAACACCACCCACTGATATAAAACCATGGAGTGAGCTAGCCTGTTATGTCAGGACATCAACAACATCAACACCCAGCAGGATGTCAGGGAGACTAGGAGACCATCTGGATGAAGAGTTTATTCCCTCTCTCTCTATCTCTTGTGTATTGTACCTGGTCCTTGTACTGGTCCGATGTTGAAGCACGCCCACTTTACAGTGATCTTGGTGTAAACATCATGGGGAATCCACTGAGCACGAGATCTCAAGCCGCATGCTCACACCTGATCTCGGGAGCGAGATAGGAAGAGAGGGAGAGAGGAGGAGCGGGGAGAGAAGGGAGGGGGAGTGAGAGGGAGGAGGGAGAGAGGAGGGGGAGAGGGAGAGGGGAAGGGAGGAGAAAGCGGCGAAGAGTGGAGGAGCGCGACGAGAGGAGAGAGAGAAGAGAGAGAGACGCGACCCCCCCAGGATGAGGGAGGAGGAGGAGAGAGAGAGAGGGAGGAGGAGAGGGGAGGGAGGGAGGGAGGGAGGACTTTCGTGCCGGATGCAGTCATTGTGAGGGGTTAGTGTGTGTACCTGGCAGCTTATGACAATGTGGTATTTCAGGGTGGTTTGTGATGTATGGATTTCTCTGGGCGGCCCTAACCCTATCCAGGCCCGGGTCAGATAGCTAGCTCCATAGACACACTCATGGCCCTGGTCAAACACACACACACGTGTTAATGAAGAGTCTGAATCACTGGTCAAACACACACACACACACCCACGTGTTAATGAAGAGTTTGAATCACTGGTCAAACACACACACACACACCCACGTGTTAATGAAGAGTTTGAATCACTGGTCAAACACACAAACACACACCCACGTGTTAATGAAGAGTTTGAATCACTGGTCAAACACACAAACACACGTGTTAATGAAGAGTTTGAATCACTGGTCAAACACACCACACACACACGTGTTAATGAAGAGTCTGAATCACTGGTCAAACAACACGTGTTAATGAATACAGGAATCCAGGACAACGTCAACCAGAGCTGGCGCTGAGCCACCACCGTCACCCCCATACTTTCCCCCAGGGACGGTATGGAGCCAAGTAACTCACCAGCTTTCCATCCATCGGCGTTGTGCAAATGAGACCCGCCTCCTCCATACCCTCACATTCATGAACTCGCCATAAACCTGGTACACCACCTGGCTGAATGAGGGGAATCCCAGGTCGCCTTTAGCTCATCCGCGAAACCTCTAAACAAGGGGTAAGCGACCCTTCACCACTGCAGGTAAATACTTGACCCTAAACCTGGAGGAACCAGGTGCTGCTGGGGGAGAAGATGGCCAACCCACCCACAGGTGATCTGCCTCCCTACGACACAGCTCCATCAAAGGTGCATTAACCAACACTGGTTCACCTCCTCCCCCCGGTCAATCCAAAGCCGTGGCTTTAGGCTGCTCCGGCCTGACGTCATCCGATTCACACTACTGAAAAACCTCCAGAGCCCAACCATGGATATATATCATCCCCGGAATCCGGACTCTGAACACTGCCAGAGAAACCTGATGAGCCTCACTCGACTGGGATGACACCCCTATCGACTCAACCACTGCTGCTGCTCTCTCCCGCCCAGACAACCCATTCCCGAGGCTGCTTCACCGGAAGAATCTTCGCAGCACCCATCTTTCTCACAAGTCAGCCCGACGCCCAATGAAGAAACCATCGGGGACAATGGTCGGCACACGAACTGTACCGAGCCAAAGCCTCCTGCGTGTTTCCACCCCAGGCAAACAGGACTAGACATTCCAAAA
>LR778269.1:3895819-3971488 GCA_902810595.1 Coregonus sp. 'balchen'
TTGGCATATTCCCGGATCGACCCTACGCGGCGTTACAAGTGCCTTGCTCTACCAGTTGAGCTACAGAGGACCACATTGAGCTACAGAGGACCACCTACTTGTCTTTTCAAATAAAATATATCTGAATACTTACTTTGAAGTCATTGATATATTAGGACCCAGGTCTGCTTGTCTTATAAATAGAACCTGATTGAAACCATGGTAACCAGATGCAGATATGCTAGCTATATAATATAGCCAATGGCATCAAGGAAAAACCACTAGTGTCGTGCTAGTTTTCCGTGAAGTGATCTGACCAGTATAGCTTGCAATCCTACAAACACCAATCTACAGTAGCACTCAACACTTTCTTCTCCTGCGACACATCCCAAAAAGCAGACTGCGTTTGTACCGGGGGCGTATTGAAGGTTATGTAAGATGTGTTTAATCATGAATGCCAGAGACAGTTCCTGAGCTAGGCTTGAGTTCCCACCATAGAGACTGGCATTGCATTCAAATCAGCATTCTGAACCTCAAGTGTTTCGCAAACTGTCTCTCCTCTCATCTGGAAGTTTGAAGAACCTTTCTCTCTCCCTACTCTGTCTATTAAGTACTGGTATTCCCTCTCCAGTGTAAAATCAAATAATCTGTCTGATTCCCCTCAAAGCTGAGACTTCCTCATTTTTTCACAAATCATATCTCAGTTAAACTCTTTCATGCAAACACATTCCGTGCCCACTTTTCTCAAATTTCTCTTTCTGTCTCTCTAGAATACAAAACAGATTTTGTGGGTGGCTCTGATCGTAACTTTCTAAGTCCAATTGGTGTTTGCTGTACAGACAAACACACACACACACACACACTGAAAAAGAGCACACACCCACCCTCACACACACACACACACACACACACACACACACACACACACACACACACACACACACACACACACACACACTGACCCGTCTCACTCCTCTCTCCAGAGCACGACCCTGATACTGTGGGTTCCTCTGATCGTGACCTGTATGTCAGGGTTTTCTCAGGCGTGTTTTCTGTGTGTTGTTTTTGGGTGTTTGTGTCGTGTGCTAGATTGCTGTGTATGTGTTGTGTGTGGGGTTTGTGTTGGTGTGTGTGTTTTGTGTGTTTGTGTGTGTGTGTGGTGTTGTGTGTGTGTGTGTGTGTGTGTGTGTGTGTGTGTGTGTTTGTGTTTTGTGTGTGTGTTGGTGTGTGTTGTTGTGTGTGTGTGTGTTTTGTGTGTGTGTGTTTGTGTGTGTGTTGTGTTTGTTTGTTGTGTTGTGTGTGGTGTGTGTGTGTGTGTGTGTTGTTTGTTGTGTGTTTGTGTGTGTTTGTTGGTGTGTTTGTTGTTGTTGTGTGTGGTGTTGTTGTGTGTTTTGTGTGTGTGTGTTGTGTGTGTGTTTGTGGTGTTGTTTGTGTTGGTTTGTGTGTTGTGTGTGTGTGTTTTGTGTGTTGTGTGTGTGTTTGTGTGTGTTGTTGTGTGTGTAGTGTGTTTGTGTTGTGATGTGTGTTGTGTGTGGTGTGTGTGTGTGTGTGTTGTGATGTGTGGTGTCGGGTGTGTGTGTTGTGTGTGTGTTGTGTGGTCTTGTGTGTGATAGTGTGGTGTGTGGTGTCGTGTGTGTGTTGTGTGTTCGTTTGTTGGTGTGTGTGTGTAGTGTGTGTGTGTGTGTGGTGGGTGTGTGTGTGTGTGTGTTTGGGTGTGTTGTGTGTGTGGTGTGTGTGTGTGTGGTGGGTGTGTGTGTGTGTGTTTGTGTGTGTGTGTCTGTGTGTGTGGTGTGTGCATGTGTGTGTGCATGTGTGTGTGTGTGTGTGTGGTTTGTGTGTGGTGTGTGTGTGTGTGTGGTGTGTGTGTGTGTGTGCATGTGCATTTCAGATAACTGCAGTAGCTCCAGCTATGTATTCGTCATCATCTTCATCATCCTCAGCAGTACCAGAACCAGAGAGAAGGGCCAGATGGGCGGCTGACGGGGCGCGGCTGAGACCCCAAGAGGAAAATGAGCTGCTGGAATGAGGCAGAGCCCAGAACCCAGCAGGGATCCAGGTTCTGGAAATAACGATGAACGATGGACACCCAGATACGGCTCCATTCCCCATTTATCAAATCCCTAACCCAGATACGGCTCCATACCCAATTTATCAAATCCCTAACCCAGATACGGCTCCATTCCCCATTTATCAAATCCATAACCCAGATACGGCTCCATACCCCATCTATCAAATTCATAACCCAGATACGGCTCCATACCCCATCTATCAAATCCCTACCCAGATACGGCTCCATACCCCATTTATCAAATCCCTACCCAGATACGGCTCCATACCCCATTTATCAAATCCCTACCCAGATACGGCTCCATACCCCATTTATCAAATCCCTACCCAGATACGGCTCCATACCCCATTTATCAAATCCCTAACCCAAAAAAGAGGACTGAGCACGCCCCCATTCTCATCGACGGGGCTGTAGTGGAACAGGTTGAGAGCTTCAAGTTCCTTGGTGTCCACATCACCAACGAACTATCATGGTCCAAACACACCAAGACAGTCGTGAAGAGGGCACGACAAAGCCTATTCCCCCTCAGGAGACTAAAAAGATTTGGCATGGGTCCTCAGATCCTCAAAAAATTCTACAGCTGCACCATCGAGAGCATCCTGACTGGTTGCATCACCGCCTGGTATGGCAACTGCTTGGCCTCTGACCGCAAGGCACTACAGAGGGTAGTGCGTACGGCCCAGTACATCACTGGGGCAAAGCTCCCTGCCATCCAGGACCTCTATACCAGGCGGTGTCAGAGGAAGGCCCTCAAAATTGTCAAAGACTCCAGCCACCCTAGTCATAGACTGTTCTCTCTGCTACCGCACGGCAAGCGGTACCGGAGTGCCAAGTCTAGGTCCAAAAGACTTCTCAACAGCTTCTACCCCCAAGCCATAAGACTCCTGAACAGCTAATCATGGCTACCCAGACTATTTGCACTGCCCCCCCACCCCATCCTTTTTACGCTGCTGCTACTCTGTTAAGTATTTATGCATAGTCACTTTAACTCTACCCACATGTACATATTACCTCAACTACCTCAACTAGCCGGTGCCCCCGCACATTGACTCTGCAACGGTACCCCCCTGTATATATAGCCTCCCTACTGTCACTTTATTTTACTGTATATATAGCCTCCCTACTGTCACTTTATTTGACTT
Organism: Coregonus sp. 'balchen'; assembly: GCA_902810595.1. Classification (NCBI taxonomy): domain Eukaryota; kingdom Metazoa; phylum Chordata; class Actinopteri; order Salmoniformes; family Salmonidae; genus Coregonus; species Coregonus sp. 'balchen'. The sequence continues at coordinate 3,899,009 of LR778269.1, forward strand.
CTGCTCTTTTTTTCTCAACACTTTTTTTGTTGTTGTTTTATTCTTACTTCTTTTTGTTTAAAATAAATGCACTGTTGGTTAAGGGCTGTAAGTAAGCATTTCACTGTAATGTCTGCACCTGTTGTATTCGGCGCATGTGACCAATAAAATTTGATTTGATTTGATACGGCTCCATACCCCATTTATCAAATCCCTACCCAGATACGGCTCCATACCCCATTTATCAAATCCATAACCCAGATACGGCTCCATACCTCATTTATCAAATCCATAACCCAGATACGGCTCCATTTCCCATTTATCAAATCCATAACCCAGATACGGCTCCATACCCCATTTATCAAATCCCTACCCTGATACGGCTCCATACCCCATTTATCAAATCCATAACCCAGATACGGCTCCATACCCCATTTATCAAATCCATAACCCAGATACGGCTCCATACCCTATTTATCAAATCCATAACCCAGATACGGCTCCATACCCCATTTATCAAATCCATAACCCAGATACGGCTCCATACCCCATTTATCAAATCCATAACCCATATACGGCTCCATACCCCATTTATCAAATCCATATCCCAGATACGGCTCCATTCCCCATTTATCAAATCCATAACCCAGATACGGCTCCATTCCCCATTTATCAAATCCCTAACCTAGATATGGCTCCATACCCCATTTATCAAATCCATAACCCAGATACGGCTCCATTTCCCATTTATCAAATCCATAACCCAGATACGGCTCCATACCCCATTTATCAAATCCCTACCCAGATACGGCTCCATACCCCATTTATCAAATCCATAACCCAGATACGGCTCCATTCCCCATTTATCAAATCCCTAACCCAGATACGGCTCCATACCCCATTTATCAAATCCATAACCCAGATACGGCTCCATACCCCATTTATCAAATCCCTACCCAGATTCAGCTCCATACCCCATTTATCAAATCCATAACCCAGATACGGCTCCATTCCCCATTTATCAAATTCCTAACCCAGATACGGCTCCATACCCCATTTATTAAATCCCTAACCCAGATACGGCTCCATACCCCATTTATTAAATTCCTAACCCAGATACGGCTCCATACCCCACCTATCAAATCCCTAACCCAGATACGGCTCCATACCCCACCTATCAAATCCCTAACCCAAATAGGGCTCCATACCCCACCTATCAAATCCCTAACCCAGATACGGCTCCATACCCCATCTATGAAATCCCTAACCCAGATACGGCTCCATACCCCATCTATGAAATCCCTAACCCAGATACGGCTCCATACCCCATCTATGAAATCCCTAACCCAGATACGGCTCCATACCCCATCTATGAAATCCCTAACCCAGATACGGCTCCATACCCCACCTATCAAATCCCTAACCCAGATACGGCTCCATACCCCATCTATCAAATCCCTAACCCAGATACGGCTCCATACCCCATCTATGAAATCCCTAACCCAGATACGGCTCCATACCCCATCTATGAAATCCCTAACCCAGATACGGCTCCATACCCCACCTATCAAATCCCTAACCCAGATACGGCTCCATACCCCACCTATCAAATCCCTAACCCAGATACGTCTCCATACCCCATCTATCAAATCCATAACCCAGATACGGCTCCATACCCCACCTATCAAATCCCTAACCCAGATACGGCTCCATACCCCATCTATGAAATCCCTAACCCAGATACGGCTCCATACCCCATCTATGAAATCCCTAACCCAGATACGGCTCCATACCCCACCTATCAAATCCCTAACCCAGATACGGCTCCATACCCCACCTATCAAATCCCTAACCCAGATACGTCTCCATACCCCATCTATCAAATCCATAACCCAGATACGGCTCCATACCCCACCTATCAAATCCCTAACCCAGATACGGCTCCATACCCCATCTATCAAATCCATAACCCAGATACGGCTCCATACCCCATCTATGAAATCCCTAACCCAGATACGGCTCCATACCCCACCTATCAAATCCCTAACCCAGATACGTCTCCATACCCCATCTATCAAATCCATAACCCAGATACGGCTCCATACCCCACCTATCAAATCCCTAACCCAGATACGGCTCCATACCCCACCTATCAAATCCCTAACCCAGATACGGCTCCATACCCCATCTATCAAATCCATTACCCAGAAAAACCATAGAAAAAATATATTATGACACACACCTGCCTCCGTTCACGAAACCCTTACACCAGCCCTTGAACCCCTCGTAGACCCCCTCGTAGACCCCCTCATGGACCCTCTCAAAGACCCCTCATATCCCCCTCATACACCCTCTCATAGACCCCCTCATATCCCCCTCATACACCCCCTCATAGACCCCCTCATGGACCCTCTCATAGACCCCCTCATATCCCCCTCATACACCCTCTCATAGACCCCCTCATATCCCCCTCATACACCCCCTCGTAGACCCCCTCATGGACCCCCTCATATCCCCATCATACACCCCACCATGGACCCCCTCATGGACCCCCTCCCCATCCTTAAGATATCACACACGCCGTCCCACATGCACGAAATCCTGACCCCACCCCAGTGTATTGTAAATGTACATGTTTAGGCTACTAATGTGCTACTGTCTCTCTGTGCTCAACTGGTTAGGCCTAGCCAAGCCCAGACTGAACTAGATAATCCTGCCTTTTTAGAGGACAGGCTGTGTCCCACATGGCACCCTATTCCCTATATAGTGCACTACTTTAGACCAGAGAATGGCACCCTATTCCCTATATAGTGCACTACTTTAGACCAGAGAATGGCACCCTATTCCCTATATAGTGCACTACTTTAGACCAGAGAATGGCACCCTATTCCCTATATAGTGCACTACTTTAGACCAGAGAATGGCACCCTATTCCCTATATAGTGCACTACTTTAGACCAGAGAATGGCACCCTATTCCCTATATAGTGCACTACTTTAGACCAGAGAATGGCACCCTATTCCCTATATAGTGCACTACTTTAGACCAGAGAATGGCACCCTATTCCCTATATAGTGCACTACTTTAGACCAGAGAATGGCACCCTATTCCCTATATAGTGCACTACTTTAGACCAGAGAATGGCACCCTATTCCCTATATAGTGCACTACTTTAGACCAGAGAATGGCACCCTATTCCCTATATAGTGCACTACTTTAGACCAGAGAATGGCACCCTATTCCCTATATAGTGCACTACTTTAGACCAGAGAATGGCACCCCTATTCCCTATATAGTGCACTACTTTAGACCAGAGAATGGCACCCTATTCCCTATATAGTGCACTACTTTAGACCAGAGAATGGCACCCTATTCCCTATATAGTGCACTACTTTAGACCAGAGAAATGGCACCCTATTCCCTATATAGGCACTACTTTAGACCAGAGAATGGCACCCTATTCCCTATATAGTGCACTACTTTAGACCAGAGAATGGCAACCCTATTCCCTATATAGTGCACTACTTTAGACCAGAGAATGACACCCTATTCCCTATATAGTGCACTACTTTAGACCAGAGAATGACACCCTATTCCCTATATAGTGCACTACTTTAGACCAGAGCCCTATGGCACCCTATTCCCTATATAGTGCACTACTTAGACCAAGAATGACACCCTATTCCTATATAGTGCACTACTTTAGACCAGAGAATGGCACCCTATTCCCTATATAGTGCACTACTTTAGACCAGAGAATGACACCCTATTCCCTATATAGTGCACTACTTTAGACCAGAGAATGACACCCTATTCCCTATATAGTGCACTACTTTAGACCAGAGCCCTATGGCACCCTATTCCCTATATAGTGCACTACTTTAGACCAGAGAATGACACCCTATTCCCTATATAGTGCACTACTTTAGACCAGAGCCCTATGGCACCCTATTCCCTATATAGTGCACTACCTTTAACCAGAGCCCTATGGCACCCTATTCCCTATATAGTGGACTACCTTTAACCAGAGCCCTATGGCACCCTATTCCCTATATAGTGGACTACCTTTAACCAGAGCCCTATGGGTGCCATTTCAGACCCACCCTCTCTTTCCTCGTCCTGTCTTTTGACACGACTCTGTGGTTCTTGTGTAAACAGCCTGGTGATTGGTGGAAATGGCTGTGTCATCCAGCAATAGAAGTCGCCATCCCCCCCCCCAACCCCAAAAAAAGTGTTTGGTGTTTGTATATGAATATTGTATTTATTTTTCCAAAATAAAAATTCCAGAATTGTTATGCTAAACGTTGTCACCATACTTACGTTAACCCAGTGAGTCCCACCGAAACGCCGGCACGTTTTGGACTTCCAACCCCTTTTAAACATTGTGTGCTTGAGCTGCAGACTTCTGTGTTGCACCATTTCTTCTGCATCCGTAGATACTAACTATGAGTCTGTGTGATTAACGGGGGCTGAGCTAGAGCGGTGTTTGTGAGACGAGGCCAGATCCCGAAGGGGCCGGGTTTTTTTACAAAAGTGTCTGTAGAGTCTGAATGGTTTGAGATACAAAATATTTAAGCTGAGACTCAAGAACACGCAACGTGTTTTGCTCTATGACGCTCAAAAGCTAAGAGTCATTAGAAGGTAAGGGGTTCTTCTACATAGAAGATCATAGAAAATCCAAGAAAATCCCAGTGTCTATAATACAGTAATAATCTCAAATAGTTGCTGTCACAAACTCCACACAGTTGTCACTGACCAGTTTGATATTAATTTCCCAGAAAGAAAACAATTTCTGTACTTCATATATTCATATAAATTCATTTTGATCAGGTTTTTGCTTTGGCGAACTTTCTTTTTCTACTCATGAATGCAACTGTTTATGTCAAATTGTTTCATGCTCTACTTGTAGTCCTGGTTGTCCTGAAAAGAAAATGGTAAAACACTTCAATGTGAGGCTAAATATAAGGGCTGGGGTCTCAGGACTGATAGGGTTTTTGAAGATTTCAACAATGTGTGTGTATGTGGGGGGATCACAGTCACCATTACTTCTGTGTATATATATATACAGTGGGGAGAACAAGTATTTGATACACTGCCTATTTTGCAGGTTTTCCTACTTACAAAGCATGTAGAGGTCTGTAATTTTTATCATAGGTACACTTCAACTGTGAGAGACGGAATCTAAAACAAAAATCCAGAAAATCACATTGTATGATTTTTAAGTAATTAATTTGCATTTTATTGCATGACATAAGTATTTGATCACCTACCAACCAGTAAGAATTCCGGCTCTCACAGACCTGTTAGTTTTTCTTTAAGAAGCCCTCCTGTTCTCCACTCATTACCTGTATTAACTGCACCTGTTTGAACTCGTTACCTGTATAAAAGACACCTGTCCACACACTCAATCAAACAGACTCCAACCTCTCCACAATGGCCAAGACCAGAGAGCTGTGTAAGGACATCAGGGATAAAATTGTAGACCTGCACAAGGCTGGGATGGGCTACAGGACAATAGGCAAGCAGCTTGGTGAGAAGGCAACAACTGTTGGCGCAATTATTAGAAAATGGAAGAAGTTCAAGATGACGGTCAATCACCCTCGGTCTGGGGCTCCATGCAAGATCTCACCTCGTGGGGCATCAATGATCATGAGGAAGGTGAAGGATCAGCCCAGAACTACACAGCAGGACCTGGTCAATGACCTGAAGAGAGCTGGAACCACAGTCTCAAAGAAAATCATTAGTAACACACTACGCCGTCATGGATTAAAATCCTGCAGCGCACGCAAGGTCCCCCTGCTCAAGCCAGCGCATGTCCAGGCCCGTCTGAAGTTTGCCAATGACCATCTGGATGATCCAGAGGAGGAATGGGAGAAGGTCATGTGGTCTGATGAGACAAAAATTGAGCTTTTTGGTCTAAACTCCACTCGCCGTGTTTGGAGGAAGAAGAAGGATGAGTACAACCCCAAGAACACCATCCCAACCGTGAAGCATGGAGGTGGAAACATCATTCTTTGAGGATGCTTTTCTGCAAAGGGGACAGGACGACTGCACCGTATTGAGGGGAGGATGGATGGGGCCATGTATCGCGAGATCTTGGCCAACAACCTCCTTCCCTCAGTAAGAGCATTGAAGATGGGTCGTGGCTGGGTCTTCCAGCATGACAACGACCCGAAATACACAGCCAGGGCAACTAAGGAGTGGCTCCGTAAGAAGCATCTCAAGGTCCTGGAGTGGCCTAGCCAGTCTCCAGAACTGAACTCAATAGAAAATCTTTGGAGGGAGCTGAAAGTCCGTATTGCCCAGCGACAGCCCCGAAACCTGAAGGATCTGGAGAAGGTCTGTATGGAGGAGTGGGCCAAAATCCCTGATGCAGTGTGTGCAAACCTGGTCAAGACCTACAGGAAACGTATGATCTCTGTAATTGCAAACAAAGGTTTCTGTACCAAATATTAAGTTCTGCTTTTCTGATGTATCAAATACTTATGTCATGCAATAAAATGCAAATGAATTACTTAAAAACCATACAATGTGATTTTCTGGATTTTGGTTTTAGATTCCGTCTCTCACAGTTGAAGTGTACCTATGATAAAAATTACAGACCTCTACATGCTTTGTAAGTAGGAAAACCTGCAAAATCGGCAGTGTATCAAATACTTGTTCTCCCCACTGTATATATATATATATATATATATATATACAGTTGAGGTCGGAAGTTTACATACACTTAGGTTGGAGTCATTAAAACGCATTTTTCAACCACTCCACAAATTTCTTTTTAACAAACTATAGTTTTGGCAAGTCGGTTAGGACATCTACTTTGTGCATGACACAAGCAATTTTTCCAATAATTGTTTACAGACAGATTATTTCACTTATAATTCACTGTATCACAATTCCAGTGGGTCAGAAGTTTACATACACTAAGTTGACTGTGCCTTTAAACAGCTTGGTAAATTCCAGAAAATGATGTCATGGCTTTAGAAGCTTCTGATAGGCTAATTGACATCATTTTAGTCAATTGGAGGTGTACATGTGGATGTATTTCAAGGCCTACTTTCAAACTCAGTGCCTTTTTGCTTGACATCATGGGAAAATCAAAATAAATCAGACAAGACCTCAGAAAAAGAATTGGAGACCCCCACAGGTCTGGTTCATCCTTGGGAGCAATTTCCAAACGCCTGAAGGGAATGGTTTGAGATACAAAATATTAAAGCTGAGACTCAAGAACACGCAACGTGTTTTGCTCTATGACGCTCAAAAGCTAAGAGTCATTAGAAGGTAATGTGGTACACGTTCAACTGTACAAACAATAGTACGCAAGTATAAACACCATGGGACCACGCAGCCGTCATACCGCTCAGGAAGGAGATGCGTTCTGTCTCCTAGAGATGAACGTACTTTAGTGCGAAAAGTGCAAATCAATCCCAGAACAACAGCAAAGGACCTTGTGAAGATGCTGGAGGAAACAGGTACAAAAATATTTATATCCACAGTAACACAAGTCCTATATCGACATATCCTGAAAGGCTGCACAGCAAGGTAGAAGCCACTGCTCCAAAACCACCATAAAAAAGCCAAACTACGGTTTGCAACTGCACATGGGGACAAAGATCGTACTTTTTGGAGAAATGTCATCTGGTCTAATGAAACAAAAATATAATTGTTTGGCCATAATGACCATTGTTATGTTTGGAGGAAAAAGGGGTTACTTGCAAGCCGAAGAACACCATCCCAACCGTGAAGCACAGGGGTGGCAGCATCATGCTGTGGAGGTGCTTTGCTGCAGGAGGGACTGGTGCACTTCACAAAATAGATGGCATCATGATGAAGGAAAATTATGTGGATATATTGAAGCAACATCTCAAGACATCAGTCAGGAAGTTAAAGCTTGGTCGCAAATGGGTCTTCAAAATGGACAATGACCCCAAGCATACTTCCAAAGTTGTGGCACAACGGCAAAGTCAACAAAGTCAAGGTATTGGAGTGGCCATCACAAAGCCCTGACCTCAATCCTATACAAAATGTGTGGGCTTGGGAACTGAAAAAGCGTGTGTGAGCAAGGAGGCCTACAAACCTGACTCAGTTACACCAGCTCTGTCAGGAGGAATGGGCCAAAATTCACCCAACTTATTGTGGGAAGCTTGTGGAAGGCTACCCGAAACATTTGACCCAAGTTAAACAGTTTAAAGGCAATGCTACCAAATACTAATTGAGTGTATGTAAACTTCTGACCCACTGGGAATGTGATGAAATAAATAAAAGCTGAAATAAATCATTCTCTCTGCTATTATTCTGACATTTCACATTCTTAAAATAAAGTGGTGATCCTAACTGACCTAAGACAGGGAATTTTTACTAGGATTAAATGTCAGGAATTGTGAAAAACTGAGTTTAAATGTATTTGGCTAAGGTGTATGTAAACTTCCAACTTCAACTGTATATATATATATATATATGTATTACTATTTCAGTATATATTTGTTGTCAATGTTTTGGCGTCAAACTGCTGGCAGTTGTGAAAATAAATCAATAGTTGGAAGAGTTGCAGAGTTAATTGAAAACAATGCCATTGTTGATTCGATGCTTTTATAATTAATTAGGCTATTTTCTCTTGAACCATATGGCCTATTTACTAGAAACTTACGGACAATATAGACACAGACAGATTTAATTCATACTATATATAAATAAAACAATTTAAAGTTATTCAAGTATAAATTACCAAAGTTACGATAGATTGGCATGTAATTTCTGTTAATTACCAAAATTACTGAAGATTCCATTACTTTGGTAAATGACCGGTCGCTTTGCAACCCTAGCCCTGAGTGATGGCAGCACCTGAAAGGACTGACATGTTACCACACACACACACACACACACACACGCACACACACACACGCACACACACACACACACACACACACACGCACACACACACACACACACACACACACACACACACACACACACACACACAGCAGTATCTCTCGCTACCTCCTGTCTGGTAATAACAGAGAGAAATGCATTGAGAAGAACTAAAATGATTTTCTGTCATACGGAACAGTGAATGTGTTCTATACATTTGACATCTTTGATCGTCTGTTTTACTCCTAATACACTCTTGACCAGAATCATAATATTCTTAAAATGACTTGTTTAATACAACCGAAAGAAAAACCCAGACACCACATGTTTGAAACACATCAAGTATATTTGTCATGGATTTCGGGTCAAAACAGAACAAACATGACAATCCTCACTTGAGGTTTCATGCAACAGAAAAAAGGGAGGAAGAGGGTTTTCATTTTATTGATTTATTTTATTTTTAAAGAGGGTTTTTATTGATCCAACTCAAGGTATTAGTCTCAGAGGCAGTGAGAATAGAAAATAGATAGGTAGGACGGTATTGGGTTACAAAACTCCAGTAACTTCCCCAAAATGTCCAGTTTTTTCATGAAATCCCAGTTGGAAGAATTCCTGGAATCAGTAGGGAATAAGCAGGAAATCTGGGAATCTTTTCATTTGGATTTCTGGAAAACCTGGACATTTTGGGGAAATTACCATAATTTTGCAGTAGTGGGGCAGCAAATGTTCCCCATCCAACCACCAGGGGGCAGTGACCGTGGAAGCCCATCCGACCACCAGGGGGCAGTGACACTGGGAGCCCATCCAACCACCAGGAGGCAGTGACCGTGGAAGCCCATCCAACCACCAGGGGGCAGTGACCGTGGAAGCCCATCCAACCACCAGGGGGCAGTGACCGTGGAAGCCCATCCGACCACCAGGAGGCAGTGACCGTGGAAGCCCATCCGACCACCATGGGGCAGTGACACTGGAAGCCCATCCAACCACCAGGGGGCAGTGACACTGGGAGCCCCTCCAACCACCAGGGGGCAATGACACTGGAAGCCCTTCCAACCACCAGGGGGCAGTGACACTGGGAGCCCATCCAACCACCAGGGGGCAGTGACACTGGGAGCCAATAGCAGAGGTGCAGTGAACCCACAACCCTGGTGGTTGGATGGGTAGTTCCCTGTAGCTCAGTTGGTAGAGCATGGCGCTTGCAATGCCAGGGTTGTGAGTTCGTTTCCATAGGGAGCCAGTATGAAAAATGTATGCACTCACTAACTGTAAGTTGTTCTGGATAAGAGCGTCTGCTAAATGACTAAAATGTAAAATGCAGTACACATTGTGGGAAACTAGGGGTGCGTCCACAATAATATTTTCTTTCTCCTGAAGTGTGCGCTCAGTAACGCTTTATTTTAAGGGTGTGTAATAAACCATTTATAAGGCATTTATAAAGTGTTTGTTCCCCATTTATTAATCATTACTCCAACATTTGTAAACCATTTACTAATCATTAGTAATCTAAAGTCAGCGCTATTTATGCTATAACCAGTGTAACTTCTCACAAAAAGATGGTCATGCCATTGGTAGACATTCCAGCAGTACCTGGTAATAGAACAAACACACAACACAGGATGTTTAAGGATATATATAGACACGTCTGAATAACTAGTTTACTAACATTTACGAATGTGGGAGTAATGATTTATAAATGGTGAGCAAACTGTTTGTAAATGCCTTATAAATGGTTAAAACATTTTACATTTTAGTCATTTAGCAGACACTCTTATCCAGAGCGACTTACAGTTAGTGAGTGCATACATTTTTCATACTGGCCCCCCCGTGGGAATCGAACCCACAACCCTGGCGTTGCAAGTGCCATGCTCTACCAACTGAGCTACAGGAGGCAACTCCACTATCTACTGCTCGATGTCTCGGTTAACAAATTGAAGAGGAAGGTATAACAGCACTGGGATAGAGATAATCAAGATCAGCTGGGATAGAGATAATCAAGATCAGCTGGGATAGAGATAATCAAGATCAGCTAGGATAGAGATAATCAAGATCAGCTGGGATAGAGATAATCAAGATCAGCTGGGATAGAGCTGATCAAGATCAGCTGGGATAGAGATAATCAAGATCAGCTGGGATAGAGATAATCAAGATCAGCACTGGGATAGAGATAATCAAGATCAGCACTGAGATAGAGATAATCAAGATCAGCACTGGGATTGAGATAATCAAGAACAGCACTGGGATATAGATGATCAAGATCAGCTGGGATATAGATGATCAAGATCAGCTGGGATAGAGATAATCAAGAACGGCACTGGGATGGAGATAATCAAGAACAGCACTGGGATATAGATGATAAAGATCAGCTGGGATAGAGATGATCAAGATCAGCTGGGATAGAGATAATCAAGATCAGCTGGGATAGAGATAATCAAGATCAGCTGGGATAGAGATAATCACGAACAGCACTGGGATAGAGATAATCAAGAACAGCACTGGGATAGAGATAATCAAGATCAGCTGGGATAGAGATAATCAAGATCAGCACTGGGAAAGAGATAATCAAGAACAGCACTGGGATAGAGATAATCAAGAACAGCACTGGGATAGAGATAATCAAGAACAGCACTGGGATAGAGATAATCAAGATCAGCACTGGGAAAGAGATAATCAAGAACAGCACTGGGATAGAGATAATCAAGAACAGCACTGGGATAGAGATAATCAAGATCAGCTGGGATAGAGATAATCAAGATCAGCTGGGATAGAGATAATCAAGATCAGCACTGGGAAAGAGATAATCAAGAACAGCACTGGGATAGAGATAATCAAGAACAGCACTGGGATAGAGATAATCAAGATCAGCTGGGATAGAGATAATCAAGATCAGCACTGGGAAAGAGATAATCAAGAACAGCACTGGGATAGAGATAATCAAGATAAGCATGGGATAGAGATAATCAAGATCAGCTGGGATAGAGATAATCAAGATCAGCTGGGATAGAGATAATCAAGATCAGCTGGGATAGAGATAATCAAGATCAGCACTGGGATAGAGATAATCAAGATCAGCACTGGGATAGAGATAATCAAGATCAGCTGGGATAGAGATAATCAAGATCAGCACTGGGATAGAGATAATCAAGATCAGCTGGGATAGAGATAATCAAGATCAGCACTGGGATAGAGATAATCAAGATCAGCACTGGGATAGAGATAATCAAGATCAGCTGGGATAGAGATAACTGGGATAGAGATAATCAAGAACAGCAGGGATAGAGATAATCAAGCCCTTAGTGTGTTGTGCTCTGTGTCTGGCAGAAGCGGGAGGGAGGGGGTCTGTCCCAAAGTGACAAACACACGAGCGCGCAAAGACTGCATGTCAGTGTGTATTCTGTGTGCGGTCTGGTAGGCTACAGTAAGAGGCCTGCTGAAGAGAGTAGAGTTATAAAATGGAACTGTTTTGTGACAGATTTTTGTGTTGTTTTGTGTACCATGCAGTGTGGTGTGTGACGATGTGACTACTGTACTTCACTGCTCAGTGATGCGATAAAGTGTTAAAATAAATAACTTTAAATACTGATATTACATATTAATAATAAACAACACAAATTGATAATACTGTTAAGGTTTAAAGCCTGGGCATGCACACAAACTGTACACATGCACACTGTACACACATGCACACAAAAACACACACACACACACACACACACACACACACACACACACACACTCAGACACACACACACACACACACACACATACTGTACATGCATGCATACACTTGTGGAGGCTCAAATGATAGGATATGCTGCTACTGGTTTCGTTGATCAAATGCATTATGGAATCAACTGATATAAATATTTTTCCTTCCATGCCGAGTTTTGGAATCTCAACATTCCATCTTGAACAGATATGTGACGGACGGTTTCCAAAGACAAGTCATTATCCAAGTCCTTTCTTTCTTTCTTTCTTTCTTTCTTTATTTCTTTCTTTCTTTCTTTCTTTCTTTCTTTTTCTTTCTTTCTTTCTTTCTTTCTTCTTTCAATCGATTCCTCTTCAGCACTGGGTTACAATCATTTTCAATGACAAATCAAATTAAAACCACAATAATGAAAATAAATAAATACAAGTAAACAACATGAGGAGGAAAACAACATTATGTACAAGATAATAATAACAATACAACATTTAAATAAATCAATAACAATTAATCAAACATCAGTAATAAAAACCCAATGGGATCTACAACAGCTTTCTTTTCCGCAATGAAATATCAAATATCAGGAAAATCCCAACTCCTTTCCCAGTCCCATATTCCCTCTATGAACAAACAGCTAGGGAATTCCCATATTGGATCAGCACAAACAACAAAGCTACATAATACTGCCTTCTGAATGCAACCAGTGTTATAAAGACAGATAGATATACTTGTCTATTCATTTTGTATGATGTCATATACATATATACATACACATAAACATGGATATAAAAGTGGAAGAGGATTGGAGGAGCTGTGCCTTGATTGGAGGGAAACAGAATCTATGGAACATAATGATTAGAACCAGAATCTATGGAACATAATGATTAGAACACAGAATCTATCGAACATAATGATTAGAACCAGAATCTATGGAACATAATGATTAGAACACAGAGGGTCATGATTGCATGGTTCTCCGGATGGAATGTCCCCTAATTTTTCTTCCCCGAAATTACAGACATTGTAAAAATGGCAGACGGACTTCCTGACGTTGTGAGGCAGCGGAGCTCAGCGGAATTCCATCCCATCCTTCCAGAATTTCATCCTTCCGGATCCGGAGAGAGATGGGAAAACACATCGGACAACGGCTTGTTTTTTGTATTCTCAGTTGTCGTATCATCTTCTGAATAATAATGTATGCATGTCCCTTCCTTTGTTTAAAAAAATGTAAAGTAAAATGATCATGATTTTAGCTTTATCTCCTTTTAAAACTCTTCTTCCATCTTGTACACCAAAAATATATGAGTGATGAGAACCATCATGAACTAATTGGAGTTACTGTTTCCATAGCAATTGGGGTGGGCGTGGCAGGCCAGGTGGGCGGGGTTAGAACTGGGAGGCGGAGCTGGGGTCACACTGGAGTAGCCGCACGATAGAGGGATCACTTTTGGCACCTTTAATGAACTCCTCCAGTGCATTTTACCGGGGGGAGGGGGGGGAGAAAGTGGAAGAAGTGAAAGGAAGGGGAGAGAAGGGGGGGGGAAGAAGGGGAGAGAAAGTGGGGGGAAAAGGGGGGGGGGGGGTTTGGGGGGCGGAAAGGAAAAAAGGGAAAAAAAGGGGGGTTTGGGGGACAAAAGACATGACAATAAAGAAAAAGAGAATTGGGGAAAAAAAAAGGAAAAGAAAAATATAAAAAGAAATAAAAAACACAAGAAAAAAAAATAAGAGAACTAAAAATAGAAAAACAGAGGGAAATATTTTAAAAACAAATCATAAAAACGAATAAAAACCCCCAAAAACAAAACAGGGAAAAAAAAAAAACAAAAAAGAAAAATTTCGGCCAAGAAAAAAAGGGAAATTTAAAAAAAGAAAACAAAAAAAGAAAAGAAAAATAAAAAAAAAAAAGAAATAGAAGGACCGAGAACAATTTAAAAAGAACCTGAAATAAACCCGCCTTTTAAAACTGAAATACTGCCAAAAACGCTCAACCCTTAAAAAGTAAAAAAACGCCCCCCCCTTTTCCCCCCCCTTCCCCTTTCCCCCCCCCCCCCCCCCCCCCCCCCCCCTCTCCCCACCATCATTATGATGTCCTCTGTCTGAAGATTTTGTCTGTTCCTTCTCTGGCGTGGACTCATCCTCCGCATCTTCATCCAGATGCCCCCCTTTTATAAATGGCCAGAAGGGGAGGGGCTCAATAGGGGGGGGTTGGGGGGGGGACCCCCTTGGGTCCCTGGGGGATTTTCTCGACCGCGCTTCTTTTTTTTTCTCTTCTCCTCCTCTCTCTGTCTCTCCTTTTTCCCCTTTCCTCTTTCGTTCCTCCTCTCCGTTTCCCCTTTTTCCCCTTTCCCGTTTTTTCCTCCTTTTTTCCGGGGCCCCCGCCTTTTCCCGCTCCCTCGCGCCCTCCTCCTCCCCCGGGGTTTGTCTTTCTCCCTCTCTCCCTCCCCCTCTCCTCTCTCGCCCCCTCTCTCCTTCCTTTTTTTGGGGTTTTCCCCTCTTTTTTTTCTTTCTTTCTTCTTTCCTTTCTCTGGGGGGGTTTTTTCCCATGGGCCCCCTTTTTTGGCTCAAGGTGCCACGTTGAGTTTTTGAAACCAAGTGAAGGGCCACATACTATATGCTTGACAAAACATGTGAAGCCTTTATTCATTTTCACATTGACACGCAACTACTAGTGTACTGTAGGTATACATATGCTTACAGAACAATTCTACCCTTGTACCATCTCTACCCTTGTACCATCTCTACCCTTGTACCATCTCTACCCTTGTACCATCTCTACCCTTGTACCATCTCTACCCCATTTTTCACAGAATTGATATAATGTATAACATCACAGACACAGTCAAACACACACACAGATCCTGCATCTCTACCCTTGTACAATCAAACTTACAGTCACAATATGCTAACTTAAAAATTGATATATATTAAATGACTGGAGACATGCAAAATGTAACAGCAGATGTGTAAAAAAAAAAAACTATTCAAAAATTTGAGTGAAACATATGGTGAGAGCATCCGTTTCATCTGGAACGTTCTGTTTTTGAAAGCATATTAAGGAACAATTCTCATTTCCATTGTGAGGCATATTTACAGTTATCCAATCACCTCAGCCCAAATCTGACTGATTAGTTATTACCTGTATCCAAGAGCATTGCTGGATAATTCTCACTGCATAACCATCACCTTGAAAAAGCATAATCCTTGCCTACCCCAGTCACGGTTATTCAAGTCTTAATGTGTACAATTGGTCTGGTCACCTCTCTTGGCAAGGGCATCAAAGTCTGGTATCATCTTTGATGTAGAGATTCTCAGAACAGCTGACAAGTGGTCATTTGTTAAATTTGACCTGTGACGGGATTTGTTGTAATTCATGACTGAGGACGTTTGTTCACACACGTATGTGGACCCGAATAAAACAAGCATCCTTTGGGCGTGCTTTTTAATGTTTGGAAACTTTGTTTTCATTCAGTGAGCCATAGAACTGATCTATTGTTGCTGTTTTGTACTTCTCCTTCAAAGCACTGTCACATTGGATGTCGATGAGCTCCAACTGTGTGTCTGGTGGGGCTTTCTCACTGTCGAAAGACAGGGGGCTTGATACAAGCTCCAGCTCAGTCTCAATCTTGGTGAAGTCTGAGAAGCGGCGGGAAAACTCAGCATGCAGGTCGATCAAAGTGCTTCTGTATGTCTCAGTGCGGCAGTGCGATGTGGGCGCGTTCATTGCGGCCAGTGTCGGAAAATGAGCGAGAGACCGGCTGCTCATTTGTCTGGAGAACAACATAAGTTTGGCCTTGAATGGTTTCACGTTGGAATACAGTTCATGCACAAAAACACAATTTCCCTGCAGTTTCACATTTAGATCGTTCAGATGCCCCAGTATGTCCACACCGAAAGCAAAGTCGCCCAGCCAGTCTGTGTCTTTCAACTTGGAGAAATCGTCAGCTTTACCAACCGTATCACGGAACATACCTATCTCCCCTCTCAGTTCCCACACACGGCGAAATACTTTTCCCAGGCTTAGCCAGCGCACATTTGAATGGTACAAAAGGTCCTGGTGCTCTGCCTCTGTGTCATTGAGCATCTGAATGAACTGACGATGGTTAAGCCCCCTTGCCCGTATAAAATTGACAAGTTTTACAACCACTTTGACAACATTTTCCAGCTTTGACACACTTTCACACAGGGCTTCCTGATGAATAATACAGTGAAGAAATATCAATTCCTCCGAGTTAGGGATTTCTTCTTTTACTTTGTCTTGTCATCTTTTAAGTAGGCCAATTTCTTTACCGGTTAGATTTGGTGATCCATCTGTTGTGACGTTTGTCAGTTTGCTCCACGGTAGATTCCATTTGTTTCCAAGCAGGCAGACACCCTGTCAGAGCCCCTGGTTGTTCCCGTCGTTGATTCCATCGCAAGACGTTCCTCTGTTATTTTCAAAGTTCTCATTTATTCCTCTGACAAAAATTAACAGTTGAGCGGTGTTTCTCTTCTTTTCTCTTCAACTCTGAGATGAGCTCCTCACCTATCACTTCTACACGCCTGGTGATGGTTCTGCTTGATAAGCTCATTTTCTCGAATTAGGCTTTTTACTCTCAGGACAAAGTATACCAGCGGTCTCCACCATACACTCTTTCACAAACTTCCCCTTCAGCAAAAAGGCTTGCTATGCTTTGTGATTTTATGGGCCACTACGTAGCTTGCCTTAGTTACGGAGTCTTGAGTAGAGCACCGTTTAGTCAACTTATTTTGTTGGGCCTTTTAAGTTTGTGGCAAGTTTTGAGGCCTTCCTTGCCTTTTCCTGAGAGGACCGATTGCTAGCATAGTTAGCCTGCTTGCTTGAAAAATGATGATTGAGATTTTATTCCTTAAAAACGGCAACACTTTCTTGGCATATCAGACATACAGCCTTCTGTCCTTATATTTGTAAAAACATGTATTTTTCTGTCCATTCTTCTTTAAACACACGACATTCAGAGTCCACTTTTCTCATTTTCGCAGCACTCATTTTTTCAAGTGAAAAGTCGTCAAGCAATGAAGTGGCTATGATGACTGAGCACATTCTGAATCTGACCGTACAGTCGTGGTCAAAAGTTTTGAGAATGACACAAGTATTGGTCTTCACAAAGTTCGCTGCTTCAGTGTTATGAGATATTTTTGTCAGATGTTACTATGGTATACTGAAGTATAATTACAAGCATTACATAAGTGTCAAATGCTTTTATTGACAATTACATTAAGTTTATGCAAAGAGTCAATATTTGCAGTGTTGACCCTTCTTTTTCAAGACCTCTGCAATCCGCCCTGGCATGCTGTCAATTAACTTCAGGGCCACATCCTGACTGATGGCAGCCCATTCTTGCATAATCAATGCTTGGAGTTTGTCCGAATTTGTGGGTTTTTGTTTGTCCACCTGCCTCTTGAGGATCTACCACAAGTTCTCAATGGGATTAAGGTCTGGGGAGTTTCCTGGCCATGGACCCAAGCTGAATCAACTTTAGGAAACGGTCCTGGCACTTGCTGGACTTTCTTGGGCGCCCTGACGCCTTCTTCACAACAATTGAACCTCTCTCCTTGAAGTTCTTGATGATCCGATAAATGGTTGATTTAGGTGCAATCTTACTAGCAGAAATATCCTTGCCTGTGAAGCCCTTTTTGTGGAAAGCAATGATGACGGCACATGTTTCCTTGCAGGTAACCATGGTTAACAGAGGAAGAACAATGATTTCAAGAACCACCCTCCTTTTAAAGCTTCCAGTCTGTTATTCTAACTCAATCAGCATGACAGAGTGATCTCCAGCTTTGTCCTCGTCAACACTCGCACCTGTGTTAACGAGAGAATCACTGACATGATGTCAGTTGGTCCTTTTGTGGCAGGGCTGAAATGCAGTGGAAATGTTTTTTGGGGATTAAGTTCATTTTCATGGCAAATTCATCTGATAACTCTTCATGACATTCTGAAGTATATGCAAATTGCCATAATCAAAACTGAGGCAGCAGACTTTGTGAAAATTAGTATTTGTGACATTCTCAAAATTTTTGACCACATACAGATCGCGCTGCCAGGCTACAGCGCCATCTATTGGAGGTTGTTTGAATATCATGGAATGAGTCATTCTAGGCCAAAAATCGTAACTCAAATATAACAATATTTAATACATTTAAAAAATGTCTCGCGGGACAGATTGAATACGGCCCGCGGGCCGTACTTTGTCCCCCTTGGTTTAAAGGGAAGTGAGAGTGGGAGCACAGAGATATAGTATGGATGGATGGTTTAAAGGGAAGAGGGAGAGAGGGCAGAGAGAGATAGGATGGATGGTTTGAAGGGAAGAGGGAGAGTCATTGCTGTAGGCAGAAGAGAGCTTTATGTATAGATCTCAATCATCCTCCTGCTGTGTCCCAAATGGCACCCTGCTTCCGATATAGTGCACTACTTTTGACCAGAGCCGTTTAGGCCCTGGTCAAAAGTAATGCACTATATAGGGAGTAACTTTAAGCTTTTCACCCTCTCTTAACTCCCTTCTCCCTCTCTCTCTCTCTCTCTCCACCCTCTTCATCACCCCTCATCCATCCTCATGCTCGTCTCTCCACTCTCCTGCCTCCCCCCCCCCCCCCATACCCCCCTTTTCCCTCTCCCCCTCTAAAAAAAATTTAAATTCCCACACCGGGGAAAAATGTTTAAAATTGGCCCCTTTATAGCCCCGTTGTAGAACTAAAAAAAACCCCTTTCCCTTTCCCCTCTCCCTCCCTCTCCTTTCCCCTCCCTTTTCCTTTTTTAATCTCCCCCTCCCCGAAAAAAGGGCCCAAGGGAGGTAATTCCAAAAAAAAGGGGGGGGGGTTTATTCGGGGGCCCCAAAAACTTTCCGGGGGATAAACCATGTTTTAAAAAAAAAAGGGGGGGGGTTAAAAGGCCCAAAAGAAGGCACGGGGGGGGCAAAAGGGGGGGAAATGAGCCCCTGGTTTCTCGGGCGGCCAGGAACCCCCAAAGGGAGAGGAGGGGGGGGGAAAGGAAGGGAAAACGGGGGGAAAAAGGGGCGTCTTTTCTCTCTCTCTCTCTTCTCTCTTTTTCCCCTTTTTCCCCCCATTATTTCTCAACCCCCCCCATTCTCCTTCTCTTTCTCAAACTTTCCCTATGTCTATGTACCCCATCTGTCTCTGTCTCGCTTTCTCTTGTAACTCTCTCCTCAGCTAAACTGGTGAATGCTTCCCAGTTCCCACAAAACTTGAAAGAACACACAATCACGTAATTCCCGACCCAGAATATTAATGGCCAACCCTACGTAACCTCTTTACCGGCCAGCTACGAAACAAGCACACTGTCAACATGCTAGCAATGCTAATGTCACACGTGTGTGACTAATCGCCCTCCCACTGGGCACACACTGGTTGAATCAACATTGTTTCCATGTCATTTCAATGAAATTAAGTTGAACCCAACGCAGAATAGACTTCGAATTGACGTCTGTGCCCAGTTGGCTATAATCAAGCAATTTCATTGGTTCATTGACTAATTGATTGAACACCTGGATTGTATTTAAGCTGTGTTTCTCTCTGTTTGTGGTGTGGCCGCCCAGAGGAGGGGCTGCAGTCCAGAGGCATTGTTGTTTCCGTGGGGAAAAGAGATTGTTGATGAGCTTGATGAGGGAGACAAGATGGTCTCCACCGCCTTGTTCTCCTTTGATTGTTTGTGTCGTTTTAAATTGCATGGTGTGTAAATGTTCCTGGGCCAGTGAAGAAAGGCCCCTGTTGAAAAGGTGAACTAACCATGTATTAAACTGGTAGCGCTCTACTTCCCTCTGCCTGCTCAACCCAGATCCTAAGAACCTGTCCATTTCCACACTAGCATCTCTAACAAACCCTGCTGACAGCATGCTGTACAACGGTCGGCCGTTCCTTCTATGGCGTGTCCAGCAGAATCTCCCCACTAGGGGGCAGACTTTCTCACTTCTATCTGTCAATCTGAGAAATCACATGCGTTGAGTTTTGTCCAGATCCTTACCATATGATAGCATTAGTCCTAATCTCTTCTACAGGGATGGTTTGAGGTGAAAGCTTTTAGTACAGTTGTACCAGTAAAATGGTTGCATTGGATGCAGCTAAATTGATCAAGCTATGAGGTTCCTTAAGGTTAAAGGTTTTAATACAGTAGGATAGTAGTATATTTAAGCAATATGGCCCGAAGTGGTGTGGTATATGGCCAATATACCACAGCTAAGGGCTGCTCTTACGCACAACGTGACGTGGAGTGCCTGGATAAAGTCCTTAGCCGTGGTATATTTTAACATTTACCATAAACCCCCCGAGGTGCCTTATTGATATTATAAACTGGTTACCAACGTTTATTAGAGCAGTAAAAATAAATGTTTTGTCATACCCCGTGGTATACGGTCTGATATGCCACAGCTGTCAGCCAATCAGCATTCAGGGTTCGAACCACCCAGTTTATAATACACACCTATAAAGCTTACTCTGGTTGCAGCGGCTAAACGGGTTGTTGATGCTATAGTACAGGGGTTTCTTTGAGGTGAAAGGAATTGCCAGTTGACGCGCATTAGTGGTAGTGGTTGTGGTTTAGCAATATAACTTTACTATAACGAGGCTTATTTGTTTGTGTTTTATGCTTTTAACTCTATGTTTACACTCACCTTTTAACTGGTATTAGAACAGATACCGTGTTACCACCGTGTTGTAAATCCAAAACATTGTTTATATCATCAGAAGGTGATTGGTTCACGGCCGGTTTATGAAAAATATATACACTACCAGTCAAAAGTTTGGACACACCTACTCATTCAAGGGTTTTTCTTTATTTTTTACTATTTTCTACATTGTAGAATAATAGTAAAGACATCAAAACTATGAAAAAACACATATGGAATCATGTAGTCCATCGGATGTAGTGATCACAACATAGTAGCCATATCTAGGAAAACCAAAGTTCCAAAGGCTGGGCCTATTATTGTGTATAGAGAGGTCATACAATAAGTTGGAGTGAAGGAAAAGCAGCCAACATGTGCTCAGCATATGTGGGAACTCCTTCAAGACTGTTGGAAAAGCATTCCAGGTGAAGCTGGTTGAGAGAATGCCAAGAGTGTGCAAAGCTGTCATCAAGGCAAATGGTGGCTACTTTGAAGAATCTAACATCTAAAATATATATTGATTTGCATTCTGCAGCGATACACCATCCCATCTGGTTTGGGCTTAGTGGGACAATCATCCCAAACCATCTCAATTGGGTTAAGGTCGGGTGATTGTGGAGGCCAGGTCATCTGATGCAGCACTCCATCACTCTCCTTCTTGGTTAAATAGCCCATACACAGCCTGGAGGTGTGTTGGGTCATTGTCCTGTTGAAAAACAAATGATAGTCCCACTAAGCCCAAACCAGATGGGATGGCGTATCGCTGCAGAATGCTGTGGTAGCCATGCTGGTTAAGTGTGCCTTGAATTCTAAATAAATCACAGACAGTGTCACCAGCAAAGCACCCCCACACCATCACACCTCCTCCTCCATGCTTCATGGTGGGAATCACACATGCAGAGATAATCCGTTCACCTACATTTACATTTTAGTCATTTAGCAGACGCTCTTATCCAGAGCAACTTACAGTTAGTGAATACATATATATATTTATTTTTTATACTGGTCCCCCATGGGAATCGAACCCACAACCCTGGCGTTGCAAACGCCATGCTCTATCAACTGAGCTACATCCCTGCCGGCCATTCCCTCCCCTACCCTGGACAACGCTAGGCCAATTGTGCGCTGCCCATGAGTCTCCCGGTCGCGGCCAGCTGCGACAGAGCCTGGATTCGAACCAGGATCTCTAGTGGCACAGTTAGCACTGCGATGCAGTGCCTTAGACCACTGCGCCACTCAGGAGACTGCCTTAGACCACTGTGCCACCTACTCTGCTTCTCACAAAGGCACGGCGGTTGGAACCAAAAATCTCAAATTTGGACTCATCAGACCAAAGGACAGATTTCCACCGGTCTAATGTCCATTGCTCGTGTTTCTTGGCCCAAGCAAGTCTCTTCTTCTTATTGGTGTCTTTTAGTAGTGGTTTCTTTGCAGCAATTCGACCATGAAGGCCTGATTCACACAGTCTCCTCTGAACAGTTGATGTTGAGATGTGTATGTTACTTGAACTCTGTGAAGCATTTATTTGGGCTGCAATTTCTGAGGCTGGTAACTCTAATTAACTTATCCTCTGCAGCAGAGGTAACTCTGGGTCTTCCTTTCCTGTGGCGGTCCTCATGAGAGCCAGTTTCATCATAGCGCTTTTATGGTTTTTGCGACAGCATTTGAAGAAACTTTCAAAATTGTTGACATTTTCTGTATTGACTGACCTTCATGTCTTAAAGTAATGATGCACTGTCATTTCTCTTTGCTTATTTGAGCTGTTCTTGCCATAATATGGACTTGGTCTTTTACCAAATAGGGCTATCTTCTGTATACCAACCCTACCTTGTCACAACACAACTGATTGACTCAAAAGCATTACGAAGGAAAGAAATTCCACAAATTAACTTTTAACAAGGCACACCTGTTAATTGAAATGCATTCCAGGTGACTACCTCATGAAGCTGGTTGAGAGAATGCCAAGAGTGTGCAAAGCTGTCATCAAGGCAAAGGTTGGCTATAAAATATATTTTGATTTGTTTAACACTTTTTGGTTTACTACATGATTCCATATGTGTTATTTCATAGTTTTGATGTCTTCACTATTATTCTACAATACAGACAAATAGTAAAAATAAAGAAAAATCCTGGAATGAGTAGGTGTGTGTGACAAGGTGAGTAGGAGGAGCGCAGGAGGAATCATAGAATAGGGTTTATTTGGCCAATATAGCAGTCAGCAGCAATGCATAAACCAAATACAGTGCAACTTAAATGCGTACTCGGAAAACAAAACCCATGGGTGAATATCCCGGCGATAAAAGTAACATAATGCTCAAAACACGAGCTAGCGACACCTCCACATGGAACAATAACACACAAAGACATGGGGGAGCAGAGGAAATAATTATACAGAGACTGATGAGGGGATATGTACCAGGTGTGTGTAATAAACAAGACAAAACAAACGGAATGATGAGATGAGGAGCGGCAGTGGCTAGAAGGCCGGTGACGACGAACGCCGAAGCCTGCCCGAACAAGGAGATGAGGTAGCTTTGGAGAGAGTCGTGACACTCTGTCCAAACTTTTGACTGGTACTGTATATTTTTAGGATATCCAAATTCTCAATGGCCAATAATTCTCAGAGTAAAAGGACCTATTTTAAGGATGTCCAAATGGTCAATGACTGATAATTCTCAGACTAAAATGGCCTATTTTAAGGATGTCCAAATGGTCAATGACTGGCAATTCTCAGACTAAAAGGACCTATTTTTTAGGATGTCCAAATGGTCAATGACTGGCAATTCTCAGACTAAAAGGACCTATTTTAAGGATGTCCAAATGGTTAATGACTGATAATTCTCAGACTAAAAGGACCTATTTTTAGGATGTCAAAATGGTCAATGACTGATAATTCTCAGACTAAAAGGACCTATTTTTAGGATGTCCAAATGGTCAATGACTGGCAATTCTCTGACTAAAAGGGACACTACTCATGCCATATGGCAGAGGGTTGAAATAATAATACTGTTACCACTCCAACTTCCTAAATGTCCGCGTTGCAAGATTCTACTTTCCTTTTTATCTAAATACAAAAGCTGAATTCACCCAGGTCATGGTTTAAAAAGGCTTATTTTTTAAAAGTCAATTTTTTTGCGTGATAATCTGGCCAATGTCACCTAGCGTGTGGTGAAGACGGCCCAGTACATCCCATCTAGGACATCTAGTTCTTGAAAGGACCATCGGGCCGACAGTAAGAGAGTGAACAGCTCGGGTGTGTGGGGTCCTTGATGATGCGTGGGGTCTGTCACCCTATGGGCCCTGGTCAAAAGTAGTGCACTATATAGGGAATAGGGTGCCATTCTCTGGTCAAAAGTAGTGCACTATATAGGGAATAGGGTGCCATTCCCTGGTCTAAAGTAGTGCACTATACAGGGAATAGGGTGCCATTCTCTGGTCTAAAGTAGTGCACTATATAGGGAATAGGGTGCCATTCTCTGGTCTAAAGTAGTGCACTATATAGGGAATAGGGTGCCATTCTCTGGTCTAAAGTAGTGCACTATATAGGGAATAGGGTGCAATTCTCTGGTCTAAAGTAGTGCACTATATAGGGAATAGGGTACCATGAAAGTTCATAAAAGTAGTTCAGGACCCCAGCTCGTAGAGAAATTGACAACACTATGCTACAGTAGGCTAAGCTAGCGATGAACCGTTTACCTCTGTTACATTTGCCATCACAGTGCTAAACACTTTCATCCATTGAACTACAGCTCACACAAAAAAAACTATGCAAACTACAGTTCCCATCTCCCCCCATTTCACCTGTAGGATCTCCATCCCCTCATCATGACTGCTGTGTCTATTCATCAATCAACCAATCAAATGTATTTTATAAATCCCTTTTTACATCAGCAGGTGTCACAAAGTGCTTTACAGAAACCCGGCCTAAAACCCTAAAGAGCAAGCAATGCAGAGGCAGAAGCTCAGTGGCGAGGAAGACATGCCTAGAAGGAAGGAATCTAGGAAGAAGCCTAGAGAGGAACCAGGAGGAAGTATTTATCCACTTTTAAATGAGAAACATTGATTACTAAAATGAGCTGGGCAAGCTGGAGCAGAAACTGAAGTGGACCTCCTCACCTGTACGACCTCCACCAGGACTACACATCCCATGTCTCACCTGTACGACCTCCACCAGGACTACAAATCCCATGTCTCACCTGTATGACCTCCACCAGGACTACAAATCCCATGTCTCACCTGTACGATCTCCAACATCTCATCACGACTGATGTACCCATTCCCATCCAGGTCATACATGCTGAAGGCCCACTTAAGTTTCTGCTCCAGCTTTCCCCGTGAAGTGACACTCAGCGCAATTATGAACTCCCGGAAGTCGATGGTGCCGTCGTTGTTGGTGTCGAACGTTCGGAAGACGTGCTCGGCGAACTTGGAGGCGTCTCCGTAAGGGAAGAAGTTGGCGTAGATCTTCTTGAAACTCCTCCACGTTCAGTTGCCGCTGGGACCTTCCTTCATAAAGCCCTGAGGAGAGAGAGAGAGAGAGAGGAAGAGAGAGAGAGAGAGAGATAGAGAGATATCGATAGAGAGAGCAGCTAGAGCAGAGTATATAGCGCGCTCTCTCGGCTCCTCCTCTGTCTCGATCCCTCTCTGCTCGCTTCAGCGCCTGCGCGAGCGTGCGCTCGCTCGCGCTCATCTATCGCTCTCCTCGCTCTCTTCTCTCCTCTCTCACGCGCTCTCTCTCTCCACATCTCTCTCTCTCTCTAGTTCGCGCTCCCCTCTCTCTATCTCGGTATGACACCCGCTCTGCTGCTCTTGCGCTCTCGTACATCTCTCCTCTTCTCTCTCTCTCTCTCTCTCTCTCCTCTCTCTCTCCTCTCCTTTCCCTCTTCTCTCTCCCGCCCAGGTGCTCTGGGGGGGCGGTACTCTCTCTCCTCTCTCTGCTCCCCCTCTCTCTCCCTCGGGGGGAGGGCCTGGGCGCGGGGGGTGGGGGTGTGGGGGTGGGGGCGGGGGGGGCGGGGGGGGTGGGGGGGGGGGGGGGGGGGCTGCGGGTGGGGGTGGGGGGGGCAGGGGGGGGGGGGGGCTGGGGGGGGTGGGGGTGGGGGGGGGGGGGGGGGGGGGGGTGGGGCTGGGAGGGGCTGGGGGGGAGGGGGGAGGGGTGGGGGGGGGGGGTGGGGGCAAGGGGGGGGTGTAGCCCTGCATGGTGTGTGGTGGGTGGGTGTGGTGTGTTGTCTTGCCGTGCTGGCGAGAGAGCTGGGGGGGGGTGGCCCGCTCTACGTTCCATCGGACTAAAAACGGTGGGCTTCTGTGCTGGCCAATGACCTCACTCGTTGCCGCAGGTCTCATCTCTCTCTCTCTCTCTCGTGCTCCGCGCTCTGCGTGGCTGCTCGGAGTAAAACAAAGCATACTTTCTACTTAGCATTTGAGGACATATGGAAATGATCAAATGTATTGGGTAAAAAAAAAGCAGGGGAGTGAGGGGAAGGGTGGGGGATAGGGAGGGAAGTCGAAGCCTAGGGGGGGGGGTAGCGGAGAAAACGAGAGGATAGTACCTTTGTAAAGTCTCGTTCCATTTCCAACACAGGTCATCCCTCTGAACAGACTTTAGTCCCAGCATTAATCACTTCAACTTTTAATAGTCGTATGTACGAGATACGCATGGCATACACCGTATTATACAAGGGGGGGTTCGCATGGTATCACGTATGTACAATGTTTCACATGGTAGACACCATATGTGACATGGGTTCACATGGTATAACAACGCAAGTATGGTCAGGGGGTGCACATGGTAATACACCGTAGTCGGGTTCAATGGTATACCACCGATGTACAGGGTTCACATGTATACAACCCGTATGTACCTGGTTTTCACTGGTAAATACACTGTTCCATGAAATTCTTATTTGCAGTTCCTGCTCAAACAATGCACAACCAATAGAGAAATAATAAAAATAAGAATAGGAACATAAAGTAAATGAGATCAGTAGAACAGAATAAACATTTTAGCATCAGTATAAGATCAAATCCCAATTTTTAATTTGTCACCTGCTTCGTACACACCGATGTGAGACTACCAGTAATGTCGGAACTTATGGGTACTTTCCAATAATGCCAGAGTTAAGATCAAATCAACATCAACAATGAAATCGTTCCTGAGGAATAAATACACAGTGAATAACGATAATAATAATGAGTAAAACTAACATGGCTATATACAGGAAGTAGAAAATAACATGAATATATACAGGAAGTAGAAATTAACATGAATATATACAGGAAGCACCAGCACCGAGTGATGTGCAGGGGTACGATGAAATTGAGGACATGTATATAAAGGTAGGGGTAAAGTACAGGACAGTGATGGCTAATAACATAGCCAGTATATGTGAGTTTGTTTGGTTGCGTCATATCAATTTTTTGGTGAAGTAGTAGTGTGTACTGTATGTTGTATACAGTGATGTGATGTAGTTAGATGTGATTCAGGGGGGGGGGCAATTAATAGGGTGTGGTAAGGGGTGTGGTCTGGATGTGTCGTGGGGTGGATGGATAAGTGAGTGCAGTGTATTCAAGGTGCGGAAAGATAGGTTCAGTCACAGTGTAAGGCAACGTGAACAGATGCAGTGGACACAGTATTGGGCATGTTGGTAAGACCTCATGTTCGATACCAGTATGCCATGTTGGTAAGGGTAGTACAGCTCGTGGTGGTGGTGTGTGTGGTGTGGGGGTCTTGTGTGCTGGGGGGGTCGGCACTGTATTTAATGGTCTGGGTGGTGGAGCACGTTCGTGATGTCCTGGATGGGTGTGGGCACTCCCAGTGATGTACGGGTGTCTACATCAGTAGAGCTTAGTGGTCAGCATGATCAATGTCTGACAGTGATGCAAACTGTAGACTCTGACGTGGTATCAGCATCAGTATTGCTGCCGACGTAGGAGAACAGCGTGTGGTTTGTACTTAGACAGTGGGTAAAACAGCACGTTTAATGGTCTGACAGTGGTAAACAACAGTCATTATGTACTGGACGAGTGGTAAACACTGTTTCATGTTACATGGTAAAACAATCAGTATCATGTACTGGACAGTGGTAAAACAAAGATTCATGTACATGACAGTGTCAGTACTGAAGTCAACACATCAGTTTCATGATGACAGGTGTATTAAACCACAGTATTCAGTACTGACAGTGGTAAACACACAGTATTCATGTACTGACCAGTGGTAAAACACACAGTATTCATGTACTGACAGTGATTAAACACACAGGCTGCTTCTCTGTAAAGTGGTAAAACACACAGTATTCATGGATGACAGTGGTAAAACACACAGTATCAGTACTGACAGTGTAAACACATCAGTATTCAGGTTGACAGTGGTTTAAAAACAACATATTATTGTTACTGACAGTGGTATACACGATTCATGTATGACATGGTAAAAACACTCGTATTACATGTATGTCATGGTATTGTGCCACGTTTCTGTCGGCGTGGCGTTGCCCATGTAGTCTATACTCTGTCCATCGATCTGTTGAGGTCTTGACCTGTTTGTACTTGTATTTTTCACTGTTTCCATTGTTGTATTTTCCCTAAACCCCTGTATTCTCGAGTGGTCACTGCTATTGATGGTCTGCGGGCAACAAGTGCATGTGTTCAGATTCCCGCATGTTTGACAGGTGTCGTGAGATTTGCGGACGGTGCATCAGTGATATGTACTGCACAGTTAAAGACATCAGTATTGTACTCAGTGCTCTGACACCACCAGATCAGTCGTTGACAGATGATTAAAACACAGGAGGGGGTCAGCGATGATGAAAGTGGTAAAAACACAACGTATATGTACTGACAGTGGTGAAAACAACAGTATGATGACTGAAAGTGGTAAAACACAACGGTATTCATGTACTGACAGTGGTAAAACACATCAGTATTCATGTACTGACAGTGGTAAAACACAACAGTATTCATGTACTGACAGTGGTAAAACACAACAGTATTCATGTACTGACAGTGGTAAAACACAACAGTATTCATGTACTGACAGTGGTAAAACACAATCAGTATTCATGTACTGACAGTGGTTAAAACACAACAGTATTCATGTACTGACAGTGGTAAAACACAACAGTATTCATGTACTGACAGTGGTAAAAACACAACAGTATTCATGTACTGACAGTGGTAAAACACAATCAGTATTCATGTACTGACAGTGGTAAAACACAACAGTATTATGTACTGACAGTGGTAAAACACAACAGTTCATGTACTGACAGTGGTAAAACACATCAGTATTCATGTACTGACAGTGGTAAAACACAACAGTATTCATGTACTGACAGTGGTAAAACACAACAGTATTCATGTACTGACAGTGGTAAAACACATCAGTATTCATGTACTGACAGTGGTAAAACACAACAGTATTCATGTACTGACAGTGGTAAAACACAACAGTATTCATGTACTGACAGTGGTAAAACACACGTATTCATGTACTGACAGTGGTAAAAACCACAGTATTCATGTATGACAGTGGTAAAAACACAACAGTATTCATGTACTGACAGTGGTAAAAAACATCAGTATTCATGTACTGACAGTGGTAAAAACACAACAGTATTCATGTACTGACAGTGGTAAAACACATCAGTATTCATGTACTGACGTGATAAAACAAACAGTATTCATGTACTGACAGTGGTAAAAACACAACAGTATTTCATGTACTGACAGTGGTAAAAACACACAGTATTCATGTACTGACAGTGGTTAAAACACAACAGTATTCATGTACTGACAGTGGTAAAACACAACAGTATTCATGTACTGACAGTGGTAAAACACAACAGTATTCATGTACTGACAGTGGTAAAACACAACAGTATTCAGTACTGACAGTGGTAAAACACAACAGTATTCATGTACTGACAGTGGTAAAACACAATCAGTATTCAGTACTGACAGTGGTAAAACACAACAGTATTCATGTACTGACAGTGGTAAAACACAACAGTATTCATGTACTGACAGTGGTAAAAACACAACAGTATTCATGTATGACAGTGGTTAAAACACAACAGTATTCATGTACTGACAGTGGTAAAACACATCAGTATTATGTACTGACAGTGGTAAAACACAACAGTATTCATGTACTGACAGTGGTAAAACACAACCAGTATTCATGTACTGACAGTGGTAAAACACACAGTATTCATGTACTGACAGTGGTAAAACACAACAGTATTCATGTACTGACAGTGGTAAAACACACAGTATTCATGTACTGACAGTGGTAAAACACATCAGTATATGTACTGACAGTGGTAAAACAATCAGTATTAATGTACTGACAGTGGTAAAACACAACAGTATTCATGTACTGACAGTGGTAAAACCAATCAGTATTCATGTACTGACAGTGGTAAAACACAACAGTATTCATGTACTGACAGTGGTAAAACACAACAGTATTCAGTACTGACAGTGGTAAAACACACAGTATTCATGTACTGACAGTGGTAAACACACAGTATTCATGTACTGACAGTGGTTAAAACAACAGTATTCATGTACTGACAGTGGTAAAACACACAGTATTCATGTACTGACAGTGGTAAAACACAACAGTATTCATGTACGACAGTGGTAAAACACAAACAGTATTCATGTACTGACAGTGGTAAACACAACAGTATTCATGTACTGACAGTGGTAAAAACATCAGTATTCATGTACTGACAGTGGTAAAAAACACACAGTATTATGTATGACAGTGGTAAAACACACAGTATTCATGTACTGACAGTGGTAAAACACAATCAGTATTCATGTACTGACAGTGGTAAAAACAAACAGTATTCATGTACTGACAGTGGTAAAAACACATCAGTATTCATGTACTGACAGTGGTAAAACACAATCAGTATTCATGTATGACAGTGGTAAAACACAAACAGTATTCATGTATGACAGTGGTAAAAACACAACAGTATTCATGTACTGACAGTGGTAAAACACATCAGTATTCATGTACTGACAGTGGTAAAACACAACAGTATTCATGTACTGACAGTGGTAAAAACAACAGTATTCATGTACTGACGTGGTAAAACAAACAGTATTCATGTACTGACAGTGGTAAAACACAACAGTATTCATGTACTGACAGTGTAAAACACAACAGTGTTCATGTACTGACAAGTGGTAAAACACAACAGTATTCATGTACTGACAGTGGTAAAACAACATCAGTATTCATGTACTGACAGTGGTGTAAAACACATCAGTATTCATGTACTGACAGTGGTAAAACACAACAGTATTCATGTACTGACAGTGGTAAAACACAACGGATTCATGTACTGACATGGTAAAACACATCAGTATTCATGTACTGACAGTGGTAAAACAAACAGTATCATTGTACGACAGTGGTAAAACACAACAGTATTCATGTACTGACAGTGGTAAAACACAACAGTATCATGTACTGACAGTGGTTAAAACACACACAGTATTATGTACTGACAGTGGTAAAACACATCAGTATTATGTACTGACAGTGGTAAAAACAACAGTATTCATGTACTGACAGTGGTAAAACACAACAGTATTCATGTACTGACAGTGTAAAACACAACAGTATCATGTACTGACAGTGGTAAAACAACGTATTCATGTACTGACAGTGGTAAAACACAACAGTATTATGTACTGACAGTGGTAAAACACATCAGTATTAATGTACTGACAGTGGTTAAAAACACTCAGTATTATTAGTACTGACAGTGGTAAAACACAACAGTATCATGTATGACAGTGGTAAACACATCAGTATCATGTACGACAGTGGTTATAAACACAATCAGTATTCATGTACTGATGCAGGGAAAACACAAAGATTAAGTAACTACATGGTAAACAGGAAATACATATTATAGAGTAGAAATAATGATATAGGAAGCACCAGCACGATTGATTGCAGGGTACGATGAATTGAGGTACATGTATTAATGGGTAAGTGCTAGGACAGGATAGCTAATAGACAGGCAGCAGTATAGTGGTGAGTGTAGTATTGTGATTTGCGTCGTGCAGTTGTGGTTAATAAGTGTGTTCGTGTTGAGTGGTAAGTGTGTGTGTCTGTGTGTGGTGAGGGGGGGGGGGGTCTATTTAGTGGTGTGGGTGTGGTAGTGCTATCTGGTGTTTGTGTGTGTTGTTGCATAAGTGAGTGGTGTTAACTAAGGTCGTAAATCAGTAGGTGGTCAGTACATCAAGTTTAACATCAGATGGAAAACTGTCTGAGCTGTTGTATCAGACCTCATGCTCATACCGTCGCCCGACGGTGGTAAAATGACAGTCGTGGCTGGGTGTTGGGGGTCCTTGATGATGCTGGGGCATCCTCAGGATGTTCTAATAGAGGTCCTGATGGGGAGACACGAGTCCCAGTGATGCTGGATGGGTGAACACATCCCGTATGTACTGGGAGTGGTTTACATCACCCACTGGAGAGCCTTGGGTCAGGGATGGGAATTCTGCACCAGACTTGATGCAACTGGTCAGGACTTCGAGGTGCATGCAGTAGTATTTGAGGTGGAAACCAGCGGTGGCATGCCAAATAGACAGTGGTAAAACACATCAGTATTCATGTACTGACAGTGGTAAAACACAACAGTATTCATGTACTGACAGTGGTAAAACAACACGTATTAGTACTGACAGTGGTAAAACAAATCAGTATTCATTACTGACAGTGGTAAAACACAACAGTATTATGTACTGACAGTGGTAAAACACAATCAGTATTCATGTACTGACAGTGGTAAAACACAACAGTATTAATGTACTGACAGTGGTTAAACACAACAGTATTCATGTACTGACGTGGTAACACACAGATTCATGTACTGTCACGGATTCAGCCGGTGGCTCCGTCTCCTGCTCGGGCAGGTTTGGCGTTCGTGCCCGGAGTACTAACTGTTGCGGATCGATGTTTCGGTTGTTTATTGTTTGACTTGTTGTCTAATGTTTCCATTTGTTGTCTGTTCCCTTTTTCATAACTTGTCTATTGTGTTTTGCTATGTTTTGCGTCTTTGCGGCCAGTTGCCATGTTTATTTTCTTCTCGCTGTTGTGAGGTTGCTGTGTACTTTGTATTTTTGCACTGCATCCAGTGAAGTTTCTGCCAGTAGCCGGTGTCCTGCTCTTGACTTCGCCTACCGCATACACGTCGCTGTGACAGAATTACGCACCTTTAGACATGGAGTCAGCAGGAGCGGCGGTGCCAGCTGGATCAATAGAAGAGCGCGTAGAACAACAAGCGGCTATGATCCAGGCTCTCGGCACCGCCATGGATCAGGTGTGTGAAAACCGTGGAGCGATGGGAAAGTGGTAAAACACAACGGTATTCATGTATGGACAGTGGTAAAACACATAGTTTGTTATGCAGTGGTAAACAGGGTTTATGAGTGCTGTGTAGGTGGAAAACACAAGGTATTCATGTAAGCCATGGTAAACACAAAGTATTCTGCTGACGTGGTAAACCCATCAGTATTCCAGTACTGACAGTGGTAAAACACAGCAGTATTCATGTACTGCGTGGTAAACCACAGTTTCATGTACTGACAGTGGTAAAACAACAGTTTCAGTGTCTGGGCGGTGGTAACAAACGTATTCCGTGATGACTGGATGAAACACAACAGTATTATGTCTGCAGTGGGAACACAGATCTGTACTGACAGTGAACCTCAGTATAAGTACTGACGTTGGTAAAACCACAACAGTATTCATGTACTGACAGTGGTAAAAACATCAGTATTCATGTACTGACAGTGGTAAAAACACATCAGTATTCATGTACTGACAGTGGTAAAACACAACAGTATTCATGTACTGACAGTGGTAAAACACAACAGTATTCATGTACTGACAGTGGTAAAACACATTGTATTCATGTACTGACAGTGGTAAAACACAACAGTATTCATGTACTGACAGTGGTAAAACAAACAGTATTCATGTATGACAGTGGTTAAAAACATCAGTATGTCATGTACTGACAGTGGTAAAACACAACAGTATTCATGTACTGACAGTGGTAAACACATCAGTATTCATGTACTGACAGTGATAAAACATAACAGTATTCATGTACTGACAGTGGTAAAACACAACAGTATTCATGTACTGACAGTGGATAAAACACAACAGTGTTCATGTACTGAAAGTGGATATTAAACACAACAGTATTCATGTACTGACAGTGGTAAAACACATCAGTATTCATGTACTGACAGTGGTAAAACACATCAGTATTCATGTACTGACAGTGGTAAAACACAACAGTATTCATGTACGAGACAGTGGTAAAACATACAGTATTCATGTAACTGACAGTGTGGTAAAACACATCAGTATTCATGTACTGACAGTGGTAAAACACAACAGTATTCATGTACTGACAGTGGTAAAACACAACAGTATTCATGTACTGACAGTGGTAAAAACAACAGTATTCATGTACTGACAGTGGTGAAAACACAAGCGTATTCATGTACGCAGTGGATAAACACATCAGTATTTCATGTACTGACAGTGGTTAAAACACAACAGTATTCATGTACGACAGTGTAAAACAAACAGTATTCATGTACTGACATGGTAAAACACAACAGTATTATGTACTGACAGTGGTTAAAACACAACAGTATTCATGTACTGACAGTGGTAAAACACGTATTCATGTACTGACAGTGGTTAAAACACATCAGTATTAATGTACTGACAGTGGTTAAAACATATCAGTATTAATGTACTGACAGTGGTTAAAACAAACAGTATTCATGTATGACAGTGGTAAACACATCAGTATTCAATGTACTGACAGTGGTTTAAACACAACAGTATTCAGTGTACTGACAGTGGTAAAACCAACAGTATTCAGGACTGACAGTGGTAAAAACACATCAGTATTCAGTGGTACTGACAGTGGTAAACAATCAGTATTCAGTGTACTGACAGTGGTAAAACACAACAGTATCATGGTACTGACAGTGGTAAAACACAACAGTAGTTCATGTACTGACAGTGGTAAAACACAACATGTATCATGTATGACAGTGGTAAAACACAACAGTATTCATGTACTGACAGTGGTAAAACACATCAGTGTCATGGTACTGACAGTGGTTAAAACAATCAGTATTCATGTACTGACAGTGGTAAAACACAACGGTATTCATGTACTGACAGTGGTAAAACACATCAGTATGATGTACTGACAGTGGTAAAACAATCAGGTATTCAGTACTGACAGTGGTTAAAACAACAGTATTCATGTACTGACAGTGGTAAAACACAACAGTATTCATGTACTGACAGTGTTAAAACACATTGGTATTCATGTACTGACAGTGGTAAAAACACAACAGTATTCATGTACTGACAGTGGTAAAACACAACAGTATTTTATGTACTGACAGTGGTAAAATACATCAGTATTCATGTACTGACAGTGGTAAAACACAAAAGTATTCATGTACTGACAGTGGTAAAACACATCAGTATTCATGTACTGACAGTGATAAAACATAACAGTATTCATGTACTGACAGTGGTAAAACACAACAGTATTCATGTACTGACAGTGATAAAACACAACAGTGTTCATGTACTGAAAGTGGTAAAACACAACAGTATTCATGTACTGACAGTGGTTAAAAACCCCATCAGTATTCATGTATGACAGTGGTAAAACACATCAGTATTCATGTACTGACAGTGGTAAAAACACAACAGATTCATGTACTGACAGTGGTAAAACACAACAGTATTCATGTACTGACAGTGGTAAAAACATCAGTATTCATTACTGACAGTGGTAAAACACAACAGTATTCATGTACTGACAGTGGTTAAAACACAACAGTATTCATGTACTGACAGTGGTAAAACACAACAGTATTCATGTACTGACAGTGGTAAAACACAACAGTATTCATGTACTGACAGTGGGTAAAACCATCAGTATCATGTACTGACAGTGGTAAAACACAACAGTATTCATGTACTGACAGTGGTAAAACACA
Source organism: Coregonus sp. 'balchen' (assembly GCA_902810595.1). Lineage (NCBI taxonomy): Eukaryota > Metazoa > Chordata > Actinopteri > Salmoniformes > Salmonidae > Coregonus > Coregonus sp. 'balchen'. Next base: position 3,935,273 of record LR778269.1, read on the forward strand.
ACAGTATTCATGTACTGACAGTGGTAAAACACAACAGTATTCATGTACTGACAGTGGTAAAACACAACAGTATTCATGTACTGACAGTGGTAAAACACAAGTATTATGTACTGACAGTGGTAAAAACATCGTATAATGTCTGACAGTGGTAAAAACAATCAGTATTAATGTACTGACAGTGGTAAAACACAACAGTATTCATGTATTGACAGTGGTAAAACACATCAGTATTCATGTACTGACAGTGGTAAAACACAACAGTATTCATGTACTGACAGTGGTAAAACACAACAGTATTAATGTACTGACAGTGGTAAACACAATCAGTTATTAATGTACTGATAGTGGTAAAACACATCAGTATTCATGTACTGACAGTGGTAAAACACATCAGTATTAATGTACTGACAGTGGTAAAACCAACAGTATTCATGTACTGACAGTGGTAAAACACATCAGTATTCATGTACTGACGTGGTAAAACACAACAGTATTCATGTACTGACAGTGGTAAAACACAACAGTATTCATGTACTGACAGTGGTAAAACACATCAGTATTCATGTACTGACAGTGGTAAAACACAACAGTATTCATGTACTGACAGTGGTAAAACACAACAGTATTCATGTACTGACAGTGGTAAAACACAACAGTATTCATGTACTGACAGTGGTAAACACACACAGTATTCATGTACTGACAGTGGTAAAACACATCAGTATTAATGTACTGACAGTGGTAAAACACATCAGTATTAATGTACTGACAGTGGTAAAACACAACAGTATTCATGTACTGACAGTGGTAAAACACAACAGTATTCATGTACTGACAGTGGTAAAACACAACAGTATTCATGTACTGACAGTGGTAAAACACATCAGTATTAATGTACTGATAGTGGTAAAACACAACAGTATTCATGTACTGACAGTGGTAAAACACAACAGTATTAATGTACTGACAGTGGTAATACACAACAGTATTCATGTACTGACAGTGGTAAAACACATCAGTATTCATGTACTGACAGTGGTAAAACACAACAGTATTCATGTACTGACAGTGGTAAAACACAACAGTATTCATGTACTGACAGTGGTAAAACACATCAGTATTCATGTACTGACAGTGGTAAAACACATCAGTATTAATGTACTGACAGTGGTAAAACACAACAGTATTCATGTACTGACAGTGGTAAAACACATCAGTATTCATGTACTGTCACGGATTCAGCCGAGGCTGCTCCTCCTCCTTGCTCGGGCAGGCTTTGGCGTTCGTCGTCCCCGGAGTACTAACTGCTGCCGATCGATGTTTCGGTGTTTGACTTGTTTGGACTTTATTGTTTACACCTGTTTCCCATTATGTTTTATTGTGTTCCCTTTATAACCCTCTGTTTCTCATTGTGTATAGTTCCTAATTGTTTTGGTCTTTGCGGCAGTTGCCCATGTGTCTTATTATTTCCTCTCTGTATGAGGTTGCCTGTGTACTTTGTATTTTTGCAATGCATCCAGTGAAGTCTCTGTCAGTAGCTCGGTGTCCTGATCTTGACTTCGCCTACCGCATACACGTCTCTGAGACAGAATTACGCACCTTTAGACATGGAGTCAGCAGGAGCGGCGGTGCCAGCTGGATCAATAGAAGAGCGCGTAGAACAACAAGCGGCCATGATCCAGGCTCTCGGCACCGCCATGGAACAGGTGGTGAAAACCGTGGAGCGATGGGAAAGTGGTAAAACACAACGGTATTCATGTATTGCCAGTGGTAAAACACACGTGTGTCTGTGTGTGTCTGTGTGTGTCTGTGTGGGTGTGTGCATGAGTGAGTGCATGTGTGCGAAGGTGCGGAGAATCAGAGTAGGTGGTCAGTCCAGTTCAAGTGTTCAACAGTCAGATGGAAACTGTCTCTGAGCCTGTTGGTATCAGACCTCATGCTCCGATACCGTCTGCCCGACGGTAAGGGAGTGAACAGCTCGTGGCTGGGGTGTGTGGGGGTCCTTGATGATGCTGTGGGCCTTCCTCAGGCACTGTTTCTAATAAAGGTCCTGGATGGGTCGGAGCACGGTCCCAGTGATGTCCTGGATGGGTCGGAGCACGGTCCCAGTGATGTCCTGGATGGGTCGGAGCACGGTCCCAGTGATGTACTGGGATGTCTTCACCACCCCCTGGAGAGCCTTCGGGTCAGGGATGGAGCAATTCTGCACCAGACTGTGATGCAACTGGTCAGGACGCTCTCGATGGTGCAGCGGTAGTATTTGGAGAGGACCAGGGGTGGCATGCCAACATTAGACAGTTGTAAAACACATCAGTATTCATGTACTGACAGTGGTAAAACACATCAGTATTCATGTACTGACAGTGGTAAAACACATCAGTATTCATGTACTGACAGTGGTAAAACACATCAGTATTCATGTACTGACAGTGGTAAAACACAACAGTATTAATGTACTGACAGTGGTAAAACACATCAGTATTCATGTACTGACAGTGGTAAAACACATCAGTATTCATGTACTGACAGTGGTAAAAAAACATCAGTATTCATGTACTGACAGTGGTAAAACACAACAGTATTAATGTACTGACAGTGGTAAACACATCAGTAATTCATGTACGGACAGTGGTAAAAACAATCAGTATTCATGTACTGACAGTGGTAATACACAACAGTATTCATGTACTGACAGTGGTAAAATACATCAATATTCATGTACTGACAGTGGTAAAACACATCAGTATTCATGTACTGACAGTGGTAAAACACATCATTATTCATGTACGACAGTGGTAAAACACAACAGTATTCATGTACGACAGTGGTAAAACACATCATATTCATGTACTGACAGTGGTAAAAACAACAGTATTCATGTACTGCAGTGGAAAACAAACAGTAACTGTACTGACAGGGTAAAACACATCAGTATCAGTACTGACAGGGTAAACAATCAGTATCATGTACTGACAGTGGTAAAACACAACAGTATTCATGTACTTGACAGTGGTAAAACACATCAATTCAGTACTGACAGTGGTAAAACACAACAGTATTCATGTACTGAAGTGGTAAAACACATCAGTATTCATGTACTGACAGTGGTAAAACACATCAGTATTCATGTACTGACAGTGGTAAACACATCAGTATTCATGTACTGACAGTGGTAAACAACAGTATTAAGTACTGACAGTGGTAAAACAACAGTATTATGTACTGACAGTGGTAAAACACATCAGTATTCATGTACTGACAGTGGGAAAACACAACAGTATTAATGTACTGACAGTGGTAAAACACAACAGTATTAATGTACTGACAGTGGTAATACACAACAGTATTCATGTACTGACAGTGGTAAAACACAACAGTATTAATGTACTGTCACGGATTCAGCCGAGGCTTCTCCTCCTCCTTGCTCGGGCAGGCTTTGGCGTTCGTCGTCCCCGGAGTACTAACTGCTGCCGATCGATGTTTCGGTGTTTGTCTTGTTTGGACTTTATTGTTTACACCTGTTTCCCATTATGTTTTATTGTGTTCCCTTTATAACCCTCTGTTTCTCATTGTGTATTGTGCCTAATTGTTTTGGTCTTTGCGGCAGTTGCCCATGTGTCTTATTATTTCATCTCTGTATGAGGTTGCCTTTGTACTTTGTATTTGCACTGCATCCAGTAAAGTCTCTGCCAGTAGCTCGGTGTCCTGCTCTTGACTTCGCCTACCGCATACACGTCGCTGTGACAGAATTACGCACCTTTAGACATGGAGTCAGCAGGAGCGGCGGTGCCAGCTGGATCAATAGAAGAGCGCGTAGAACAACAAGCGGCTATGATCCAGGCTCTCGGCACCGCCATGGAACAGGTGGTGAAAACCGTGGAGCGATGGGAAAGTGGTAAAACACAACGGTATTCATGTATTGCCAGTGGTAAAACACACGTGTGTCTGTGTGTGTCTGTGTGTGTCTGTGTGGGTGTGTGCATGAGTGAGTGCATGTGTGCTAAGGTGCGGAGAATCAGAGTAGGTGGTCAGTCCAGTTCAAGAGTTGAACAGTCAGATGGAAACTGTCTCTGAGCCTGTTGGTATCAGACCTCATGCTCCGATACCGTCTGCCCGACGGTAAGGGAGTGAACAGCTCGTGGCTGGGGTGTGTGGGGGTCCTTGATGATGCTGTGGGCCTTCCTCAGGCATTGTTTCTAATAGATGTCCTGGATGGGTGGGAGCACGGTCCCAGTGATGTCCTGGATGGGTCGGAGCACGGTCCCAGTGATGTACTGGGATGTCTTCACCACCCCCTGGAGAGCCTTCGGGTCAGGGATGGAGCAATTCTGCACCAGACTGTGATGCAACTGGTCAGGACGCTCTCGATGGTGCAGCGGTAGTATTTGGAGAGGACCAGGGGTGGCATGCCAACATTAGACAGTTGTAAAACACATCAGTATTCATGTACTGCCAGTGGTAAAACACATCAGTATTCATGTACTGACAGTGGTAAAACACAACAGTATTCATGTACTGACAGTGGTAAAACACAACAGTATTCATGTACTGACAGTGGTAAAACACATCAGTATTCATGTACTGACAGTGGTAAAACACATCAGTATTCATGTACTGACAGTGGTAAAACACAACAGTATTCATGTACTGACAGTGGTAAAACACAACAGTATTAATGTACTGTCACGGATTCAGCCGAGGCTTCTCCTCCTCCTTGCTCGGGCAGGCTTTGGCGTTCGTCGTCCCCGGAGTACTAACTGCTGCCGATCGATGTTTCGGTGTTTGTCTTGTTTGGACTTTATTGTTTACACCTGTTTCCCATTATGTTTTATTGTGTTCCCTTTATAACCCTCTGTTTCTCATTGTGTATTGTGCCTAATTGTTTTGGTCTTTGCGGCAGTTGCCCATGTGTCTTATTATTTCCTCGCTGGTTGATGTTGCCTGTGTACTTTGTATTTTTGCACTGCATCCAGTAAAGTTTCTGCCAGTAGCTCAGTGTCCTGCTCTTCACTTCGCCTACCGCATACACGTCGCTGTGACAGAATTACGCACCTTTAGACATGGAGTCAGCAGGAGCGGTGGTGCCAGCTGGATCAATAGAAGAGCGCGTAGAACAACAAGCGGCTATGATCCAGGCTCTCGGCACCGCCATGGAACAGGTGGTGAAAACCGTGGAGCGATGGGAAAGTGGTAAAACACAACGGTATTCATGTATTGCCAGTGGTAAAACACACGTGTGTCTGTGTGTGTCTGTGTGTGTCTGTGTGGGTGTGTGCATGAGTGAGTGCATGTGTGCGAAGGTGCGGAGAATCAGAGTAGGTGGTCAGTCCAGTTCAAGAGTTGAACAGTCAGATGGAAACTGTCTCTGAGCCTGTTGGTATCAGACCTCATGCTCCGATACCGTCTGCCCGACGGTAAGGGAGTGAACAGCTCGTGGCTGGGGTGTGTGGGGGTCCTTGATGATGCTGTGGGCCTTCCTCAGGCACTGTTTCTAATAGAGGTCCTGGATGGGTGGGAGCACGGTCCCAGTGATGTCCTGGATGGGTCGGAGCACGGTCCCAGTGATGTACTGGGATGTCTTCACCACCCCCTGGAGAGCCTTCGGGTCAGGGATGGAGCAATTCTGCACCAGACTGTGATGCAACTGGTCAGGACGCTCTCGATGGTGCAGCGGTAGTATTTGGAGAGGACCAGGGGTGGCATGCCAACATTAGACAGTTGTAAAACACAACAGTATTCATGTACTGACAGTGATAAAACACAACAGTGTTCATGTACTGACAGTGGTAAAACACATCAGTATTCATGTACTGCCAGTGGTAAAACACATCAGTATTCATGTACTGACAGTGGTAAAACACATCAGTATTCATGTACTGACAGTGGTAAAACACATCAATATTCATGTACTGACAGTGGTAAAACAAAACAGTATTCATGTACTGACAGTGGTAAAACACATCAGTATTCATGTACTGACATTGGTAAAACACATCAGTATTCATGTACTGACAGTGGTAAAACACATCAGTATTCATGTACTGACAGTGGTAAAACACATCAGTATTAATGTACTGACAGTGGTAAAACACATCAGTATTCATGTACTGACAGTGGTAAAACACATCAGTATTAATGTACTGACAGTGGTAAAACACATCAGTATTCATGTACTGACAGTGGTAAAACACATCAGTATTCATGTACTGACAGTGGTAAAACGCAACAGTATTCATGTACTGACAGTGGTAAAACACATCAGTATTCATGTACTGACAGTGGTAAAACACATCAGTATTCATGTACTGACAGTGGTAAAACACAACAGTATTCATGTACTGACAGTGGTAAAACACATCAGTATTCATGTACTGACAGTGGTAAAACACATCAGTATTCATGTACTGACAGTGGTAAAACACAACAGTATTCATGTACTGACAGTGGTAAAACACATCAGTATTCATGTACTGACAGTGATAAAACACAACAGTATTCATGTGCTGACAGTGGTAAAACACAACAGTATTCATGTACTGCCAGTGGTAAAACACAACAGTATTCATGTACTGACAGTGGTAAAACACAACAGTATTCATGTACTGACAGTGATAAAACACAACAGTATTCATGTACTGACAGTGGTAAAACACAACAGTATTCATGTACTGACAGTGGTAAAACACAACAGTATTCATGTACTGACAGTGGTAAAACACAACAGTATTCATGTACTGCCAGTGGTAAAACACAACAGTATTCATGTACTGACAGTGGTAAAACACAACAGTATTCATGTACTGACAGTGGTAAAACACAACAGTATTCATGTACTGCGGGTAATGGCACCCTATCCCTATGAAGTGTACTACTTTGACCAGAGCCCAAAAGGGACCAGAACGTACTATATAGGGAATAGGGTGCCATCTGGGCCACACCCCCAGCCTGTTAATCCAGGAAGAGGGAAGAGGAAGGCGACAGCGCCATGTGTTTTTTTTTATCCTGCTCAGTGCACCATGTGATGTTTCTTCACCCATACAAAATATTTCTGGTCCAAATCTCAGCATGATGAGGCGACAGTTGACCGATGAACTACCTCATCACCGAACGTGTGTGTGTGTGTGTGTGTGTGTGTGCGCGCGTGTGTGTGTGTTTGTGTGTGTGTGCATGTGTGTGTACGTGAGATGTATTGGTTGTCTAGATGTGTACGGAGTTGACCACGCCTATTAGAAGGTTATAAATATATGTGATTGTGTAATCATGCTTTGTCTTTGCAGCTGTATGACCCAGTGGCTGAATAAACTTGGAATGAGCTTTTTTCTAGTCGTCCATTTGAGTTTTTACTCAGTTTGTTCAGAACCTAACAGTCTGTATACGTGACTGGCTGCACATACGTGTGTGTGTGTGTGTGTGTGTGTGTGTGTGTGTGTGTGTGTGTGGTGTGTGTGTGTGTGTGTGTGTGTGTGTGTGTGTATATTTGTGTGTGGTTTTTTAAATGGATTAATGCCTGTGTGAATAAGTGCTCTGGGGTTAGGGGTAAGGGGTAAGGGGTAAGGGTAAGGGTAAGGGTAAGGGTAAGGGTAAGGGTAAGGGGTTAGGGGTTAGGGGTAAGGGTAAGGGTAAGGGGTTAGGGGTTAGGGGTAAGGGGTAAGGGTAAGGGGTTAGGGGTTAGGGGTAAGGGGTAAGGGTAAGGGGTAAGGGGTTAGGGGTTAGGGGTTAGGGGTAAGGGTAAGGGTAAGGGGTTAGGGTAAGGGTAAGGGTAAGGGGTTAGGGGTTAGGGGTTAGGGGTAAGGGTAAGGGTAAGGGTAAGGGGTTAGGGGTTAGGGGTAAGGGGTAAGGGTAAGGGTAAGGGTTAGGGGTTAGGGGTAAGGGGTAAGGGTAAAGGGTTAGGGTTAGGGTAAGGGTAAGGGTAAGGGTAAGGGTTAGGGTTAGGGTTAGGGGTTAGGGGTAAGGGTAAGGGTAAGGGGTAAAGGTAAGGGTTAGGGGTTAGGGGTTAGGGGTTAGGGGTTAGGGTAAGGGTAAGGGTAAGGGTAAGGGTTAGGGGTTAGGGGTTAGGGGTTAGGGTAAGGGTAAGGGTAAGGGTAAGGGTAAGGGTAAGGGTAAGGGTAAGGGTTAGGGGTTAGGGTTAGGGGTTAGGGGTTAGGGGTTAGGGGTTAGGGGTTAGGGGTTAGGTGTAGTCTTTTCCACTATCGCTGGCTGTTGGCTAAACAGCCGATTACAGACTCATTTTTAGCCTTCTTCTTTTTCCACTTAGATTAACTAGGCTACTTTTCAATTCGCTAGTCTAGTTTCTTCAAGTCTACCGAGCCCTCTCCCGCTAGAATTAACAATATGCATCTTCTAGTGATCTATTGATAGGACAGGCACCCGTCAGTCACAAAGCAACCGATGACAGGGAAACACTGCTAGTTTGACTGTCTGCTTGTCTGTCCCGTCTCCCGGTACCTGCGGGCAGTGTGGTTTGCGTGCGCTGCGGTTGGTTGCATTCTAATTTCTTTACACAGAGGAGGGAGAGAGCTTCTTCATCGTGTTCAGGGCAGGGTACTGGGTGGAGGCCGGCTAGTGACAGTGACTAGGTTCAGGCCAGGGTACTGGGTGGAGGCCGGCTAGTGACAGTGACTAGGTTCAGGGCAGGGTACTGGGTGGAGGCCGGATAGTGACAGTGACTAGGTTCAGGGCAGGGTACTGGGTGGAGGCCGGATAGTGACAGTGACTAGGTTCAGGGCAGGGTACTGGGTGGAGGCCGGATAGTGACAGTGACTAGGTTCAGGGCAGGGTACTGGGTGGAGGCCGGCTAGTGACAGTGACTAGGTTCAGGCCAGGGTACTGGGTGGAGGCTGGATAGTTATGGCATGTGCCTGGGGCACTGTGCACACTGAGTGCAGTGCTAAACCATTCATTTTTAGAAGAGTACAAGTAAAAGTTGGTCTAATTTACCAAAAAGTCTACTAAAGTGTGTCTTTGTCCTTGTGTTTCTTGGCCATTTAAATAGTTTTGTTCACACATTAGGTTGTTGTTCAATGTTAGTCTGAGTTTGCTTAACTGATACTAACAAAGGGATGTCTGACAGACAGAACCTGTGTTAAGCTAGCCACAATAAGGATGAGCCACAATAGTCCTAATATGGCATTACTTCACTATTTGTATCCTTTTGGATCAGTTTCAATGGGGGACTTTTATTTTGAAGGCAAACCGAAAAATTCCACTGTTGTGGCTAATCCTTATTGTGGCTAGCTTCACACATGTACAGTAAAACATGCAAATCCCACCGTTACCATGGTAAAGGCCCGCCCCTTAAAGGGGCAGCTGAACACTTTTGTCTCACCCACGTGACTCAAATATTTGTAGGATACATTGTACTTTATTGAGCATGGAACCCCCCCTAAATTTTTTTATTCATGAACTTTTAGTAATTTGTTATCATTAAAACAGTCTTACTCAAATAGTTTCATTGTGCCCCTAAATGTGATCCTTGTATTAAATCAGTGTAGAGCCGTGAATAAGACACTTCATTCATACGTTTTCAGTCATTTAAATGGTAAAGCCATGTCCTTCTACACACACAAAACTCATTGTTCCAATCTGGAAAGGTACATTTGTTATAAAGTATTCAATAATTTCGATGTGTATATCAGATAAAATTGGGCCTATCTCAGATGTTATTGGTCTTCCTGTAGCTCAGTTGGTAGAGCATGGCGCTTGCAACGCCAGGGTTGTGGGTTCGATTCCCATGGGGGGGGCAGTATGGAAAATGTATGCACTCACTAACTGTAAGTCGCTCTGGATAAGAGAGGCCACCAAAATATAGGTCTGCTCTCACCTTCTACCACTATATTAGGGATATGGTCTGCTGTCACCTAGGTTAGGGTCATGGTGTGTGTGTGTGTGTGTGTGTGTGTGTGTGTGTGTGTGTGTGTGTGTGTGTGTGTGTGTGTGTGTGTGTGTGTGTGTGTGTGTGTGTGTGTGTGTGTGTGTGTGTGTGTGTGTGTGTGTGTGTGTGTGTGTGTGTGTGTGTGTGTGTGTGTGTGTGTGTGTGTGTGTGTGTGTGTGTGTGTGTGTGTGTGTGTGTGTGTGTGTTCGTTCTGACCTTGTACCACTCTTGTAGTTCATGGTCAGAGAACTCAGTGTTCTCTCTCAGGTCCTGAAGCATCTCTGGCCGCAGCTTGCTGTTCTGTTTCCCCATGGCAACAATGCAACACCGTGGCGACACACACTCGGTCTCCGAGACAACCTCAGCGATGGACTACAGCGGCAACAACACCTACCAAGCCCCTGGTCACAACCTGCCAATCACAGAGAAGAGAGAGAGAGAGGGGGTGAGTGACCAGTCACAGACTAGAGAGGAAAAAGTTCAGGAAGCAATCTGAAACCAAAGAATCAATTACAGAAGTGTCTATGGGCTGTAGCCGTGACAACTGCGGTATGCTGTCCAATCAAATGTCATCCCTACAGCTGTAGAGAGACAACCAAAGGTCAGTGACCAAGGCAAGGCCCTGTAGTGGCCTATGTAGTGTCTTCCTTTACATCAAAAGTCAGTCCAAAAACAATTTGACACTTTGAGCCTAGGATTCAAACTGTGTAGCAACATTTTGTAGTGGTTTATGCAAAATGCAACGATATTAAGACCAAAAGGGTCAATATCAGGGGATATCTTTATCGGAAATGTTTCAGATCCCTTGACTTTTTCCACATTGTGTTGTGTTACAGCCTTAAAATGGATAAAATCAAATAAATTCCTCATTAATCTACATACATCGATCAATACCCCATAATGAGAAAGCGAAAACAGGTTTTTTAGAAATGTTAACACATTTATTAAAAATAAATAACAGAAATACCATATTTACTTAAGTATTCAGACGCATTGCTATAAGACTCGAAATTGAGCTCAGATGCATCCTGTTTCCATTGATCATCCCTGAGATGTTTCTACAACTTTTTTGATTGGAGTCCACCTGTGGTAAATTCAATTGATTGGACATGATTTGGAAAGGCACACTGAAATTAAGCTAACTATTCGAATTTTGAGTGAAAGTGAAAAATAAATACAATTAAATATAAAATATAGCTAGCTCTGTCTCTTCCTTTCTTGCTTCTCCTTCATTTTTGAATAAATTAATTTGTCCAAAACTGTTCAACTATGGTCTTTCTCTCTCTTTGAGTCAACTACTCACCACACTTTATGCATGCAGTGCTAGTTAGCTGTAGCTTATGCTTTCAGTACTAGATTCATTCTCTGATCTTTTGATTGGGTGGACAAAATGTCAGTTCATGCTGCAAGAGCTCTGATAGGTTGGAGGACGTCCTACGGAAGTTGTCATAATTACTGTGTAAGTCTATGGAAGGGGGGTGAGAACCATGAGCCTCCTAGGTTTTGTATTAAGTCAATGTACCCAGAGGAGGACGGAAACGCCATGGTGCTACACTACAGAGTGCTGTTGAGGCTACTGTAGACCTTCATCGCAAAACAGTGTGTGTTAGTTATTTGGTGACGTGAATATATTTAGTATAGTTTTATCTAAAATAAATATATATTTTTATGTTTCACAATTTGTATTTTTATGAAATTCACTGAGGAGGATGGTCCTCCCCTTCCTCCTCTGAGGAGCCTCCACTGACCAAAAAGCATATCAAGATCTAGATATGGACATCAGCCAAGAGAAGCATATCTGGAATCAATCTAGCTTAATTTCTTGAATGTGCTGAGAAAACACATATGTATACAGTCAGTATTTGTCAACATGAAGAGAGAAAGTAGGATGTCACAAATCTCAGGATATTGAATGAGTCCACATCCGGCCATAGGAAATGTCCGTGTGTGATATTCGGAGTAATCCCAATATCAAATAGGTCTAGAAGACACATCTGGATTCAGAATGTCAGGATATGGTGCACATATGGAAATTATCCGTATTCTATAGAATATCAAACACGAGTGGCGCAGTGGTCTAAGGCACTGCATGGCAGTGCTAGCTGTGCCACTAGAGATCCTGGTTCGAGTCCAGGCTCTGTCGCAGCTGGCAGGGAGACCCATGGGCGGTGCACAATTGGTCCAGCGTCGTCCAAGGTAGGGGAGGGTTTGGCCGGCAGGGATGTGGGTTCGTTTCCCACATGGGGCCAGTATGGAAAAAAAAAAAAAACTACGTATGTATTCACTAACTGTAAGTCGCTCTGGATAAGAGCGTCTGCTAAATGACTACAATGTAAACATGTCCCCTGACATGGACCCTTTTCACCCAGTGAACTGTATAATGCATTAAACATTTAGCAGTGTTTTATCTCATATGCAACAGTTCTATTTCTGTTCTCTCCTATTTCACTTATAACCATTTAGTATGTAGGGTTTTCCAACACCCATTACAAGCTCAAAACAATTCACAACCCTTCGATAATCCTGAATGTCCCGTTAGCCTCCACTATGACGTCAATGAGACAGACTGGATCTATCTGTGGTCAGCCGTATGTTTAATATGAGTCAGCTCAAATGAGAGGAGTGGCCACACACACACACACACACACACACACACACACACACACACACACACACACACACACACACACACACACACACACACACACACACACACACACACACACACACACACACACACACACACACACAGCTCAGAGAAGAGAGGAGAGGAGAGGAGAGGAGAGGATCCACTAATCTCTACCTCATCTGAACCATACAGCAACCTGACAGTAGCTTATATAACCAGCTATTAGATCTATAGGTCAAACCACATACCATAGCACATACCATAGCACATACCATACTATACCATACCATACCATACCATACCATACCATACCATACCATACCATATCATATCATAGCATAGCATAGCATAGCATACCATACCATACCATACCATACCATACCATACCAAGCAGCTAACAAAGCTTGACTAAGCAGATCAACCAACTAGACAAGATCAGCTGTACTTAACAAACTGGACATCATTATGTGTGTGTGTGTGTGTGTGTGTGTGTGTGTGTGTGTGTTGTGACGACCCTCCCACTCTGTCTGCCGTATTCTCTCTTTGCTCTTGTTTCCTTATTAGGATGCCGGTGGGCGGAGTTGGGAGGGTCGTCAGCTACATGGGAAACACCTGGGCCGGGTGTGTCCCAGGATAAATGGACCTCTTCCACATTCATTGGGGAGACTCTCTCCAGGCAGATACTTTGATCTTGGTTGTGATATTTTTGTGGCTTTTTTGGGTTGTTTGCTTTGGCACTTTTCAACACTTTTCCATATTACATTTATGCATGCAAACACTCACTTACACTACTGATTACTGATTACACACACCATTGTTATTTGATTTAGTTTACTTTAATTAATAAATATATACTTTGAGTACTCCTTGTCTCCACGTGTCTCCCTTTTGTTACGAACTTGAGCCGGTTCGTGACAAGTGGGGGCTCGTCCGGGATTTTGAACTGGTTGTGTTTGGGAGAACGTGGAGTTAATGTCCAATTCTGTAGGGTTTTTCTTTGTAAATTTTGTTAGTTTGTTTGAGTTTGATAGGCCAGTATTGGTTGCCTTTGGGTTTTGTACTGCGTTGGAGAGAGTACATTGGTTAGTTTCCAGTCCCTGCCCAGCCTGGAAACTCTTGCTCTACTCGCTGTTGGGACATCGGTCTGAGGTGAGTACAATCGGCTGGGTACCTCAGTGGGAGATTGGGTAGGGTAGTGACATTTGCTACCCGGAGCTATAGCTTTTTCCCCTGATAGGCTTAGTGATGTGTTTTGTTTTGGGATACGTTGGGCATGGTTAAATGTTTGTTATTTTTGTGTGGTGTCAGTGGACTGAGCAGTTGTCTCGGGGGCACATCCGTGGCTTGGGGAAATCTACCAGCGTGCTGGGGGGTTTAATTCCTTGCCAGCGGGCTACAGTGCGTAATTACCCACCGCGAATCTGCACGAAGACTAGGGTTGAGTTATTGTAGGTTTTGGGGAAGCTCCATATCCCAGCTCTCTTCTGTGGTGCTCGGTGTGATTGTTATTTCTCTTGTGTCTGGTGTGCTCAGCAGAGGGGTTGAGCAAGATTATTATGATCTATATATATATATTTTTTTTCTTGATTATGGCGTCTAATGTAGATGAGTTCATTCGCTTTCCATCAGAAGAACTGTTAGAATTATGTACTAAAGAACAGCTGTTGAAGGTTGCTGAACACTACAAGGTTGAAATTAGTGATAAACGCCTAAAATTCTATTAGGTTAATATTGAAGGCCAATTTGATGGAGAGTGGTATTCTGGATGTTACCACTGGGGCAGCCTCTGCTGAGGACACGTTGTCTCCCCGATATGTTACAATGACCGCTCCATCGGTTAGTCATAGTAGTCTTCTTTTTGAACAGCAGAAAGAACTGCTTCTGTTACAGCTAGAGCATGAAAAAAATGGACAAAGAGCTAAAATGGAGCATGAACAAGCTAAAATGGAGCATGAACAAGCTAAAATCGAGCATGAACAAGCTAAAATGGAGCATGATCGTGTAAAATATGAAAGGGAATTGGAATTTAAACAGGATATGGAGCGTGCTAAAATCAAGCTGCGACTAGAGTTGGTTAGGGAAGGAAAGCTCTCAGGGGAGAGTTTGCTCTGGGAAGGTGACCCAGAGTTACCTAGGGGTCGTTCCTCTTTTGGTCGTAATCCAGAGACATTTGATGTTGTAGGGAATTTACGGTTGTTGCCCCAGTTTAATGAAAAGGACCCGGAGACATTCTTTTCGTTGTTTGAGCGTGTTGCTGACGCTAGGAGTTGGCCTGATTCTGATCGCACTTTGATGTTGCAGTGTGTGCTGACTGGTAAAGCGCAAGAAGCATATTCAGCTCTTAGCGTAGCAGACAGTGTTAGTTATGAGAAGGTTAAAACGGCTGTGTTACAGAGTTACGAATTGGTCCCTGAGGCTTACCGCCAACGATTTAGAACTTTAAAAAGGGATGATCAGCAGACTCATGTTGAGTTTGCGCGAATATTATCTTCACAGTTCAATCGCTGGTGTTCTGCCTCTGCAGTTATGACTTTCCAAGGGCTGTGTGATCTGATTATGTTAGAACAATTTAAGGACACAATCCCTGATCGTATAGCGACGTACATTAACGAACGAAAAATAAAGACTGTTGCTGAAGCTGCGGTTTTGGCAGATGAATATGTGTTGACTCACAAAATGTTTTTGCAGAACCCCGTATTCGGAGTGAGTGGGGGCGTTCGCAGAGATTTGGGCCTCGCTCGCCGAGATACTTCGGTTCCCGGGCAGAGTTTCATTCAAATAGGGTTGAGCCTGATACCCGTGGTAAAACTGACGTTGGTCAAGAGTGTCACTACTGTCAAGAATTAGGTCATTGGAAAAATGAATGTCCGATTCTTAGATCTAGGGGTAAATTCAGTACAGGTGCTTATGGTAAATCGAGGCCTGCAGCGTTAGCCGCGCCTGTTCCACATCAGTTCACTCATGACGCATTGTCTCCTGCCCGGAGCCAGGTGAAGGGTTATATTGATCCCGACTATTTACCTTTCGTTACGGAGGGTTTTGTGTCTATGGTAGGAAGTAAGAACCTAGTGCCAGTAAAGATCCTAAGAGACACAGGTGCCTCTGAATCATTTGTGTTGGAGTCTGTGTTACCCTTCTCTGCGGAGACTGATTCGGGGAATAGTGTTCTAATTAGGGGAATAGGTTTGAACACTCTGTCAGTTCCATTGCATAAACTGATGTTGGATTGTGGACTGGTGAAAGGTGAGGTTGTTGTGGGGGTGCGTCCTTCATTGCCTATTGAGGGTATTGACGTGATCCTTGGAAATAACTTGGCTGGGGAGCGTGTGTGGCCTATCGTGTCTCCATCTTTAGTGGTTTCCACTAAGCCGTCAATTGTAGGGATTCCTGATGAGAGTGCGCAGAATTTCCCAGAGGTGTTTTCTGCGTGTGCAGTGACGCGTTCTATGATCCATGACGACCTGGTCACGGAGCTGGCTAACGAGAATACCATAAAGAAGTCTGTTACTGTTTTCCCTGTTATCCCGTTATCTGTATCCCGCTCCGATTTAATCGAGGCGCAACGGACTGACCCTACATTAGAAGAGTTGCGGGACCAAATTGTGTCTGTGGAACAGTTGGGAGATGTCGCACAGGGCTATTTTCTCCAAGAGGAGGTCCTGATGAGAAAGTGGATGTCTCATGGTAGTTGTTTTCTGGGGGAGGCGATTAGTCAGGTTGTGGTACCAGTTAAGCTTCGTGAGTTGGTGCTGACAACTTCTCACAACGACGTTGCTGGGCATATGGGTGTGAGAAAAACCTACAATCGCATATTACGACATTTTTTTTGGCCAAGATTAAAGAGGGATGTTTCTGATTTCATCAACTTGTCACACCTGTCAATTAACTGGTAAACCTAATCAAGCTATTAAGCCGGTACCACTGTTCCCTATTCCTGTACTCAGTAAACCTTTTGAGTATCTGATTATTGACTGTGTTGGTCCTCTGCCTCGTTCCAGAAAGGGTAGTAATTATTTGTTGACTGTGATGTGTCAGACCACTAGGTTTCCTGCTGCCTATCCTCTCCGGTCTATCACGACTAAGTCTGTGTTAAAAGCTTTGACTCAGTTTTTCTCACTGTTTGGAATCCCTAAGGTCATTCAAAGTGATCAAGGATCTAATTTCACCTCTAATCTCTTTGGACAGGTTCTCCAACAACTCCATATTAAACACAACTTGGCTAGCGCTTATCATGCCCAAAGTCAAGGAGCACTGGAACGTTTCCATCAAACGCTTAAGTCTTTGTTGAGATCTTATTGTACTGAGATGGATAAGGATTGGGAGGAGGGGTTGCCTTGGTTACTGTTAGCTGCTAGGGAGGTTTCACAGGAGAGCACAGGTTTTAGCCCAAATGACCTAGTGTTTGGACATAAGGTGCGTGGGCTTTTATCTGTTCTCCAGGATGACTGGAAGTCTCCCGAGCCTCCTCAGTCCCTGTTATCATATGTGTGTGATTTCCGGCGACGCTTGTATGCCGCTGGTGAAATGGCTAAAGAGAAGCTATCATCTTCACAGGACAGGATGAAGAGCATATATGATCGGCGAGCTGAGCCTCGTCACTTTAGTCCAGGTGATCAGGTTCTGGCTCTGCTGCCAATTGTTGGTTCTCCTTTTCAAGCCAAGTTTCAAGGTCCATATACAGTGGTGCGCCAGTACACTGAGCAAAATTATCTAGTTGCCACTCCAGAACGGAGGAAAGCACACCAACTGTGCCATATAAATTTGTTAAAACCCTATTATGCACGTTCCTCTGAGACTGAACAGGGGGAGTCTACAGAGGACGGTAAGGCTGTTCTTTTGGCTGATACTGTTTATTCCCTGGATTCTGGTCATGCTAGGTCTGTGCAGGAGCAGGAAGATGTTTCTGGTCCCGACGATTGCATACTGCAGGGTAGATTGAAGAATTCAGAGACACTGGAGATTTTAGATAGTCTTCTTACTCATCTACCTGTTGATGGGCGGAAAGAGATGGTGGGTCTGATTCGGAGATTTCCAGGGTTGTTTTCTGATACACCAACACGTACAAACTTAATAGAACATGATATTGACATTGGAGATGCTGACCCCATTCGTCAACGGTTCTATAGAGTTTCTTCAGAGAAACTGCGTTGTCTGGATGCTGAGGTCAGGTACATGCTGGAGAGTAAAATAGCAGAGCCTTCTTTCTCCAGTTGGGCTTCTCCCTGTATCTTGGTCAGTAAATCGGATGGAACAAACAGATTTTGTACGGACTACCGTAAGGTAAACGATGTCACTAAGCCGGATTCATTTCCTCTTCCTCGGATGGAGGACTGCGTTGATCAAGTCGGCGCAGCTAAGTTTGTGAGCAAATTTGACCTGTTAAAGGGCTATTGGCAGGTGCCACTGACGAGTAGGGCACGTGAAATCTCTGCCTTTATTACACCTTTTGGTCTGTACTCGTATTCGGTTATGAGTTTCGGGCTGCGTAATGCGCCTGCAACTTTTCAGCGACTTATGAACAGGGTTGTCTCTGGTCTGGCCGGGTGCGCTGTTTATCTGGACGATGTAGTGATATATGCAGATACTTGGGAGGAACATCTGTCCCGTATTCAAGCCTTGTTCGAACGTCTGGCTGCGGGTCGTCTCACGATAAATTTGGCTAAATGTGAGTTTGCTCAGGCGACTGTGACATACCTTGGAAAGGTGGTTGGGCAGGGTGAAGTGCGTCCTGTTCGGGCTAAAGTGGTAGCTATTGATGCTTTTCCACTACCAACTACTAAAAAGGAACTGATGCGTTTCTTGGGAATGATTGGGTATTATCGTGGTTTTTGTAGGAACTTCTCTACTGTGGTCGCTCCCTTGACAGATTTGCTGAAAGCTAAGGCTGTGTACGTATGGTCTTCTCATTGTCAACAGGCTTTCGAAGATGCAAAGAGGTTGCTTACTTCAACTCCGGTACTGGCTGCTCCTCGTGTGGATTTGTCATTTACCTTGCAGGTGGATGCTAGTCATGTGGGGGCGGGTGCAGTGTTGCTGCAAGCAGATGTGGCTGGGGTTGAGAGGCCTGTTAGTTTATTTTCCAAAAAGTTTAACCATTATCAGTTGAACTATTCTGTCATTGAAAAAGAAGCATTAGCACTTATATGGGCGCTACAACACTTTGAAGTGTATGTTGGGTCGGGTGTAGTACCTATTGTGGTCTACACCGACCATAACCCTCTCACATTTTTGAGGTCCATGAGGTGTCCTAATCAGAGGATAATGAGATGGTGTTTATTTTTACAATCTTTCCATCTAGATGTGCGGCACATCCGGGGGACTGATAACGTGATTGCTGATGCGCTCTCTCGTGCGCCCTGTTCATGAATATTGATGTGACCGACCAGTGTTTGATTTTGTCATGTTCTATCTTTCCTGTTTGTCCCCTCCTAGTCTTGTGTTTTTCTTTCCTCTTAAAGGTTGCTTCCTGGGTAAAGGTTGCTGAGGTCTGGAGAGGAGGATGATGGGTGGGGCAAGTGGAGGGGTGAACATGTACAAATTGTCGGTTTGGGACGCAGGGGCTGGTACGTTGGTCCGGGGTCCTTGTTGGTCCCCGGTCTTATGGGGGGGGGGTGTGACGACCCTCCCACTCTGTCTGCCGTATTCTCTCTTTGCTCTTGTTTCCTTATTAGGATGCCGGTGGGCGGAGTTGGGAGGGTCGTCAGCTACATGGGAAACACCTGGGCCGGGTGTGTCCCAGGATAAATGGACCTCTTCCACATTCATTGGGGAGACTCTCTCCAGGCAGATACTTTGATCTTGGTTGTGATATTTTTGTGGCTTTTTTGGGTTGTTTGCTTTGGCACTTTTCAACACTTTTCCATATTACATTTATGCATGCAAACACTCACTTACACTACTGATTACTGATTACACACACCATTGTTATTTGATTTAGTTTACTTTAATTAATAAATATATACTTTGAGTACTCCTTGTCTCCACGTGTCTCCCTTTTGTTACGAACTTGAGCCGGTGTGTGTGTGTGTGTGTGTGTGTGTGTGTGTGTGTGTGTGGGTGTTTGTGTGTGTGTTTATGTGGGTGTGTGTGTGTGTGGGGTGGGGGGGGGGGGTGTTTATGTGGGTGTATGCCCCATCTACAGTGAATGTACCAAATAATAAATAATCTGTAATAAATCGCATTAACCTTTCTGACCTCTAATCTTATCCAAGACACATCTGAGTGATTAAAAGTGTGTGTGTGTGTGTGCGTATAACGTACTGCATGTGTTCATATAGGTGTGTACAGTGCACGTGAGTGTGTGTATCACGTGTGTGTTTGAGTGACGTACTGTACGCATGTGTGTTTGCCTGTGTGTGTGTTTGTGTGTGTGTGTGTGTGTGTTGGCGTGTGTGTGTGTGTTTGTGTGTGTGTGTGTGTGTGTGTTTGCGTGTGTTTGGGTGTGTGTGTGTGTGTCTCACTTTCTCTGTCTCTGACCGCTTGTTTTCAGATCAATCACAGCTTCCTCTGTCAAGTCCAACTGACTGTTGAAATGCAGCTCTTTTTGGCCACGGCGAGCACACTTACGCACTCAGACGATACGTCCCAAATGGCACCCTATCCCCTGAGGCCCATAGGGAAACCTATAGGGCTATGGTTAAAACTAGTGCACTGTGTACGAAATTGGGTGCCATTTGGGATACAGTCAGCCCTTCCAGTCAGTCATCACAGCCACCTTCACAGAGAACTACTAACAACATCACTTTGATATATTTAGCTGTATGGCAGACTCTATCCACTGAGACTCAGAAAGAAGTGCTTACAGCACAATACTGAAAGGCTGAACAGTAGGGGTCTTAAAATAAGGACCATCGCATCTTCCACTCCTCCTGTTTATTGTTAGCTCTAACTATTCAGTTCTTTAGAAGATACCTTTAGCTGTGCACAATAGGAAGCGATGAGGTAGAATCACTCCGTACTGGGTTCTATAATAGTCTAATTTATTTGCTTTGAAAACAGCATAGTATGGAGTGATTTCAGGTCCAGAAAAACACACCCATACGCACACACGTACACACACGCACACACGCACGCACGCACGCACACACACACACACTTTGGAGAGAGTCAGTACCTGCAGTAATGAATAACTGCCCACGCCGTCTTAGTGTCAGCTAGCAACCCCCAGGGCTCTATATTCGGCTAGCGTCAAATGCACGTTTGCTGGCAAATTCTACCCGTTAAAGCCGGCGCCCTGCCATTTTCAAACTGTTGTGCAAGGATTGGTAATTTACATATTTCAGCTCTTATTTACATATATCAGGTCATTTACATATATCAGGTCATTTACATATATCAGGTCATTTACATGTCTTCTATCAGCTCAGATAGGAGGAAATATTTGAGGCGTGTCCTTAAAAAACGTGATCCAAAGTGCTAATTTCAGCAACTAGCTCTCGCAGTCTCACATACGAATTAGACGTTCATCCATGTTTCTCAAATGTCAAATTTCGAGGTTGTTGAAAACATTTTTTTTTAAAAAGTGTTTCAGGTTAAGTTTAGGCAATAACGCCGAATTTTTACTGTTAGGGTTAAGTTTAGGTATTGACTACAAATTGTAAGAGTTAAGGTTTGGGATTTTTAAAAAAGCAACCTTTTGGAATCAGAGGCAGATGCTCATGCCCGTCCGTCATCCCAATCCACAACACCCGGCAAAATCCGAAACCTACTTGAAGGTAACAGAGCTCACTGTTTTCACTTCATCTCCTGATGTCCTCGGATGGACTTTGAATACTGACTTACAGTGCATTCGGAAAGTATTGAGACCCCTTGGCTTTTTCCACATTTTGTTACGTTACAGCCTTATTCTAAAATTGATTCAATTACTTCTTTCCCTCATCAATCTACACACAATACCCCATAATGACAAAGCGAAGACAGGTTTTTAGAAATTTGAGCAAATTTAGTAAAAATAAGAAACAGAAATACCTTATTTACATACAGTTGAAGTCGGAAGTTTACATACACCTTAGCCAAATACATTTAAACTCAGTTTTTCACAATTCCTGACATTTAATCCTAGTACAAATTCCCTGTCTTAGATCAGTTAGGATCACCACTTTATTTTAAGAATGTAACATGTCAGAATAATAGTAGAGAGAATGATTTCTTTCAGCTTTTATTTCTTTCATCACATTCCCAGTGGGTCAGAAGTTTACATACACTCAATTAGTATTTGGTAGCATTGCCTTTAAATTGTTTAACTTGGGTCAAACGTTTCGGGTAGCCTTCCACAAGCTTCCCACAATAAGTTGGGTGAATTTTGGCCCATTCCTCCTGACAGAGCTGGTGTAACTGAGTCAGGTTTGTAGGCCTCCTTGCTCGCACACGCTTTTTCAGTTCTGCCAACACATTTTCTATAGGATTGATGTCAGGGCTGTGATGGCCACTCCAATACCTTGACTTTGTTGTCCTTAAGCCATTTTGCCACAACTTTGGAAGTATGCTTGGGGTCATTGTCCATTTGGAAGATCAATTTGTGACCAAGCTTTAACTTCCTGACTGATGTCTTGAGATGTTGCTTCAATATATCCACATAATTTTCCTTCCTCATGATGCCATTTATTTTGTGAAGTGCACCAGTCCCTCCTGCAGCAAAGCACCCCCACAGCATGATGCTGCCACCCCCGTGCTTCACGGTTGGGATGGTGTTCTTCGGCTTGCAAGCCACCCCCTTTTTCCTCCAAACATAACGATGGTCATTATGGCCAAACAGTTCTATTTCTGTTTCATCAGACCAGAGGACATTTCCCAAAAAGTACGATCTTTGTCCCCATATATATATATATATATATATATATATATATATATATATATTGGAGCAGTGGCTTCTTCCTTGCTGAGCGGCCTTTCAGGCTATGTCGATATAGGAGTTGTTTTACTGTTGATATAGATACTTTGTACCTGTTTCCTCCAGCATCTTCACAAGGTCCTTTGCTGTTGTTCTGGGATTGATTTGCACTTTTCGCACCAAAGTATGTTCATTTCTAGGAGACAGAACACGTCTCCTTCCTGAGCGGTATGACGGCTGCGTGGTCCCATGGTGTTTATACTTGCGTACTATTGTTTGCACAGATAAACGTGGTACCTTGAGGCGTTTGGAAATTGTTCCCAAGGATGAACCAGACTTGTGGATGTCTACAATTTTTTTCTGAGGTCTTGGCTGATTTATTTTGATTTTCCCATGATGTCAAGCAAAGAGGCACTGAGTTTGAAGGTAGGACTTGAAATACACCCACAGGTACACCTCCAATTGACTCAAATGATGTCAATTAGCCTATCAGAAGCTTCTTCTGGAATTTTCCAAGCTGTTTAAAGGCACAGTCAACTTAGTGTATGTAAACTTCTGGAATTGTGATACAGTGAATTATAAGTGAAATAATCTGTCTGTAAACAATTGTTGGAAAAATTACTTGTATCATGCACAAAGTGGATGTCCTAACCGACTTGCCAAAACTATAGTCTGTTATCAAGAAATTTGTGGAGTGGTTGAAAAACGAGTTTTAATGAATCCAACCTAAGTGTATGTAAACTTCCGACTTCAACTGTAAGTATTCAGATCCTTTGCTATGACACTCAAAATTGATCTCAGGTGCATCCTGTTTACATTGATCATCCTTCAGATGTTTCTACAAGTCCACCTGTGGTATATTCAATTTATTGTACATGATTTGGAAAGGCACAAACCTGTCTACATAAGGTCCCACAGTTAACATGAGGTCGAAAGAATTCTCTGTAGAGCTCCGAGACAGGATTGTGTCAAGGCACAGATCTGGGGAAGGGTACTAAAAAATGTCTGGAGCATTGAAGGACCCCAAAAACACAGTCGCCTCCATCATTCTTAAATGGAAGAAGTTTGGAACCACCAAGACTCTTCCTAGAGCTGGCCGCCTGGCCAAACTGAGCAATTGAGGGAGAAGGGCCTTGGTCAGGGAGGTAACCAAGAACCCGATGGGCACTCTGACAGAGCTCAAGAGTTCCTCTGTGGAGATGGGAGAACCTTCCAGAAGGACAACCATCTCTGCAACACTCCAACAATAAGGCCTTTATGGTAGAGTGGCCAGACGGACGCCACTCCTCAGTAAAAAGCACATGACAGCCCGCTTGGAGTTTGCCAAAAGGCACCTAAAATCTCTTGACCATGAGAAACAAGATTCTCTGGTCTGATAAAACCAAGATTGAACTCTTTGGCCTGAATGCCAAGCGTCACGTCTGGAGGAAACCTGGCATCATCCCTACGGTGAAGCATGGTGGTGGAAGCATCATGCTGTGGGGATGTTATTCAGCGGCAGGGACTGGGAGACTAGTCAGGATTGAGGGAAAGATGAACGGAGCAAAGTACAGAGAGGTCCTTGACGAAAACTTGAACCCAATCAAACATCTGGAGAGACCTGAAAATAGCTGTGCAGCGATGCTCCCTGTCCAACCTGACAGAGCTTGAGAGGATCTGCAGAGAATGGGAGAAACTCCCCAAATACAGGTGTGCAAAGCTTGTAGCGTCATACCCAAGAAGACCTGAGCCTGTAATCGCTGCCAAAGGTGCTTCAACAAAGTACTGAGTAAAGGGTCTGAATACTTATGTAAATATGATATTTCGTTTTATTTTATTTTTTATTTTATTTGCTTAAATGTCTAAAAACCTGAGGAAAAACAAACAATTTAATCCATTTTAGAATAAGGCTGTAAAGTAATAAAATGTGGAAAAAATCATGGAGTCTGAATACTTTCCGAATGCACTGTACCTGGAGTTAACTCTGCAAATAGCACTGCTGGGTGATCTGAAAAGTCATAGTCAATCGATCAGTAATATAATAATACTGTTAGCAAAAAATGTTTACCTTTAATTTACAATCTGTAGAAGCTATGAGAATAGAAAGGTTCTGAACTTTTGTGAAACATCGCAGCACAGTTGAAAAATATATGGCAAATATAAATCACAACTGGATGTTCTTCAGAGATAGATGAAGAGGGGTTGAGGGTAGCTGAAGGATGCAAAAAAAAAAGAAGAAAAAAGATAACTATTGTAAAATATTCTGTATCCGTAAAATGTATATGGTATGTATAAGCTGGAAGTAGAAGCCTAAGTGTTGTTGTCCATTAGTTTACTCCAATTAGGGAATGGTAGGAAAATAATTAAGCAAAATATACTGGTCACTGTAATCCTCATAGTACTCAGACCAGGAAGATGACAAATACCTCTTTCTCTCTCTCTCTCTCTCTCTCTCTCTCTCTCTCTCTCTCTCTCTCTCTCTCTCGCTCTCTTTCTTTCTCTTATCACCACACTCCTTTTAATTCCCTCTTGCCTCTATTCAATCGTTCCATCTCTTCATCTCTCCATGCCTCCCTCCATTTCTACATCCCTCCTTCTATCACCCAATCCTGGTACTTAAAAAACAAATCGCTCTCAAGTTTCCCCCTCGTGTCATATACGGGACAGGCACATGCACACATAATTGCACACGCACAGACAGACACACACACACACACACACACACACACACACACACACACACACACACACACACACACACACACACACACACACACACACACACACACACACACACACACACACACACACACACACACAGACGCCACCCATCAAACATCTGTTCCTGTGTCTAACTGGGTCACCAACATCTGCTGATCCTATAGAGAGAAAGGGAGGGAGGAGATAGGAGGAGAGAGATAGGAGAGAGTGGAGGAAGAAGGGAGAGAGGGGGAGAGGAGGATGAATGACAAAAGGAGAGGGAGGGAGAAACGATTTCGAGAGAGCAGGAGGACGTGAGGAAGGGGAAGAAGACGAGAGGGGGCTTGTCAGAGATGGGGCATGGCAGAAGGAGAGAGGACGCCGTACGAGGGAGGATGAAAGGAGGGAGGACGAGGAAGACACGTGAGGAGGAAGAAAAGGAGAGCAGGAGGAGAAGAGATGAGGAGCGGAGAGACACTACGAACCACCGAGCCGAGGAAGAGCGCGGGATCGAGACGGAGGGAGATGAGAGGAGCAGAGAGGAGGGAATAGAGAGGGGGCAGAGAGCGAGGGTAGAAAAGGGACGCATGGAGGACGAGAGAGCGAGGGAGAGAGCAATGAGAGGAAGATGGGAGCACGTGGGGGAGGGACGAGAGCCAAGGGGAGCATGCAGGGAGAGAGGGGAGGGACGGAGAGGGACCCAGAACAGTCAGAAAGGCATGGAGCCAGAGGGAGAGGAGAAGAGAGGAGGCGGGAGCGGAGAGAGAGACGAGACGGGAGGACTGGCGAGAGATAGAGGAGGGAGAAAGGGAGCATGAGGACGAGGCGAGAAGGAGCCCAGAAGGAGGGAGGACGAGTAAGACGAAGGAGAGAGCAGGAACCGAGAGAAGGAGAGGAATAGAGCGAGAGGAGGGCTGAAGACGAGAGACGTGAGATTCGAGAGGAGGGAGAGGGAGAAAAGGGACTAGACGACCCGAACAGAGCAGGCGGCACCGAGAGAAGGATGGTCGAGGAAAAAAGGAGACGAGAGGAGAAGAGACCATCGAGGGAGAGAGGTATGGGAGAGATGGAGGAGGAGGGAGGGGCACGAGAGACAGATGAGGAGGGACGCCAGAGGAGAGAGAAGGACAGAGTAGAATACCGAAAGGAGGGGCAGAAAGGACCGGGACGAGAGAGAGAAAAAAGGACCGGGAGACTGGAAAGAACGACGGGAGAGTCAGGAGGGAGAGAGGGACGAGCAGAGCGAGGTAAGACGAGCGAGAGGAGAGAGGAGAAGCAGGACGGACGAGACACGAAGGCGAGGAAGAGTGGGAGGAGGCGAGGGAGAAGCGGATGAGAGGGGAGAAGAGATTGAGAGTCCGAGGCGAGAGAGAGAGGGTAGAGACAGAGAGAGAGATGAGAGGGGGGAGGAGATAGAGAGAGGGGCCGGAGGGATGTGAGAGGAGAGACGATGAGAGAGAGGGATAAAGGGCGGACGAGAAGATGGAGCAGAAAGAGAAGACTGCGACTGAGAGGAGAGAGATGGAGGGAGAGAGAGAGCCACGGAGAGAGAGTGGAGAGAGAAGGAGGTGGAGAGAGGAGACGAAAGAGTCTTCTCCCATCTCTGAGACGCAGTGAGGATCGAGAGGAGCAAGAGAGAGAGACGGGTTCGAAGAGACAAGGAGAGAGGTAGAAAGTGAGAGAAAGAAAAGAGACATAGAGAAGAGAGAGAGAGGGAATAAGGGGGACGGAGAAGAGAGAGAAGGAGGGAGAGAGGAGAGAAGGATGAGAGAAGGGAGGTGCGAGAGGAGAGAGAACGAGGAAGGAGGAGAGAGGGAAGGAAGAAAGGAGGAGAAGAGGGACGAGAGGGCGAGAGCAGAGAGATACGGAGAAGAGAGGAGAGAGACTGAGAGAGGAGAGAGAAGGGTACGCAGAAGAGACGGGAGTGAGCGCAGAAGGGAGAGACGAGGAAGGACAGAAATGACGAGAGAGGAGAGAGAAAATTGGAGGGATGACGCATAGCGACGAGAGAAGGACGGATGAGAGGCAGAAAGACGAAGGAAGTAGAGACGAGACCAAGGAGAGAGAGGGGAGAGAGGGAGGTGAGGAAGGAGAAGAGGAAGACGAGGAGGGAGAGAGACAAAGGCGGTGGAGGAGAGAGAGACCTAGGATGGAGAGGCTGGGAGGAGAGGAAACGGAAAAGTAAAGAGAGGAGGGAAAGAGGAGAGAGAAAGGAGAGAGAAGGAGAAAGGAGAAAGAAGGACGAAAGGAGAAGTGGGGGGAGAGAGAGAAGGAGGGTCGAGAGGGAGGAGGAGGGGCGAGAGGAAGGGGAGAGAGGAGGGATGAGGAGGAGGAGCGCTGACCAGAGAAGGAGGCTGACGAGAGGACGCGGGAGAGAGGAGAGAAAAAGAGGGAGAAGAGAGAGAAGGGTGATGAGAGAGAAGGTGGAGAAGGACGAGGGGGAGGGGATGGCAGTGAGAAGGAGGAGAGAGGAGGGAGAGAGGGAGGAGGTAGGAGGAGGCAGGAGAGAGGAAGACGTGGAGAAAAGAGAAGGAGAGGAGAGACGGGGGGGAGAATGGAGAAGAGGAGGTTACGGAGACGAGGTGGGAATCGAGGACGGAGAGGACCGAGGAGGAGAGAAATGAGAAAAAGGGAGAGAGCCGGGAGAGAAGGAGGGCAGGGAAGAGAGGAGAGAGAGGAGTTGAGACGAAGTTCTCTCCGAGGAGAGAGGAGAAGATGAGGAGACGAGAAGGAGGGAGAGAGGAGAGAGAAGAGAGGGAGAGAGGAGGGAGAGAGGGAGAAGGAGGGAGAGAGGGGGAGAGAGTGAAGGAGGGAGAGAGGAGGGAGAGAGGAGAGAGTGAGAGAGGAGGGGGAGAGGATAGAGGAGGGAGAGGAAGAGAGGAGGGGGGAGAGAGGAGAGAGAAAGGAGAGAGAGGAAGGAGAAAGGAGAGCGGGGGGAAGAAGAGATAGGATGGGAGAGAGGAGGGAGGAGGAGGGAGAGAGAGGGAGAGAGGAGGGAGAAAGGAGAGAGAGGGAGAAGGATGAAGGGGAGGTGTTGAAAAAGTGGGAGGATATGGCAGAGAGAAGAAGAGAGATGAAAAGGGAGGATATGTAAGATAGCGAGACGGTAGGAGGAAGAAAGATTGAGAGAGGAATGGAATAGAAGGCTAGAGGTGAGAAAGAGGAATGGAAGAGAAGGCTAGAGGTGAGAAAGAGGAATGGAAGAGAGATGCTTCCCAAATGGCACCCTATTCCCTAATAAAGTAAAACTCCACCCAAAAACTATCTTTTGGTATTTGTTTTATTAGTCCATTGTTGATATAGTCTCAAAATGTTTGTATGTCAGTAACCAAGTTTTCAAGATACAGTATGTTGAAGCTCATTTACTGCATTTCTATACAATTTAAATAACGTTAAAATGCTATTTGGAGAAGAGCAAAAACAAGCCAAAATTACCCCAGCCATTATCCCCTCAGCTGCTGTAGGTTCATTCACCTCAGTCCATCTACAAACACCTAGCCTATTAGCTATATAATGTTAGCAGCTACACATTAACTTTGCACCTAGCCTACTAGCCCTGAAAGAGGGGAAATATGAGACCTGATTCGCACTGACACGTAGCATTAGGCACTGTTCATCAGTTGTAATGATGAATTGCATAAAATCATCAACTCCTCACATAGATATCTCTTTTCTCAAATTACATAGCGTTCACATTTGTATTCCTAGGCATTACTAATCAAGCTTCACACAAACAGACATCAATGGAGCACACAGATGTTCGTATTATCACATAGACTTCAATTATTAGAATATTACTTACGATTCTGTATTAATATCAGTGATATAGTGGTAACAAAAGGGTAGGTAATGGGTCAACTATAAACTCCAGTGGGCGATCAATATAACACGAACAACCACCGATATAAACTAAAACGACTGACATTTTTATAACTGTATTGTTTGCATGTTGATAGCATTTTAATGTCGGCCTATAGGGAAGATAGGTCCTATGGAGATGTTCATATTGAAACATACAGTGGTTGTATTTTAATGTCGGCCTATAGGGAAGATAGGTCCTGTGGAGATGTTCATATTGAAACATACAGTGGTTGTATTTTAATGTCGGCCTATAGGGAAGATAGGTCCTGTGGAGATGTTCATATTGAAACATATCTTCTTCTTCTTTTAAAGTTCCTAATTTATTTGTTAAGATTAGTAGAGATTTTCTCAGGAGACCCCACATGGGGCCCCGACCCCAAGTTTGTCGCTGTCACTTAAAATTTAAAGTTAGGGTTAGGCATCACGGTTAGCAGTGTGGTTAAGGTTAGGGTTAAGATTAGGGTTAGGTTTCAAATCAGATTCTAAGAAGATAAATTGTAGAAATAAGCAGGTTTTAGCCATAATTATGACTTTGTGGCTGTGGTAGCTAGTGTCAACCCAAGTTTGTACACTGTACTAACCTCTCTCTGCTTGCTTCCTCTCTCTCTCTGTCTCCTCTGCTTTCTCCTGGATGCATTGCAGCCTGCCTCAGCCTCACCACTGAGCGCCACATCACTTTCTGTCTCAGTAGCCTACTCTCTGCAAAGCAACGTTATTAGGAGAACTTGGAACTTAACTTCTTTGCTCCTGCTGAGGTAGGCTCCGTTTAACATTAGCTTCTTACGTCATCCTTCTGGCTGGTTAAGTAATACTAGCCAGAGCCCTTCAACGTTACTACAACAGAAGTCTCTGCCCGCAGCTAGCCACCTGACTGACACCTATAAGCGACTATTTACCAGTTGTGCACTCATTCTCCGAGAGACGGTTTTTGTTTGTTTTGGGGGATGTCTGTAGACACGACAGGCGTTGTGTGATGGTTTTAAAATGCCCTTTTGTCCGGCATCTTGCAAACACACTGTCAGCAGCGTCTAGTTCTCTACTTGAGCCGCCTCCGAGCTGGGGACAGTTTGTTTCACGTCAGACTATGACCTCGGCAGCGAGAGGGCGGAGTTTACCTTTAAGAGAGTGGTGAATGTGTGCTGCTAAAAAGGCCAATCCAGGAGGCCAATCAGGAGGCCAATAAGGAGGCCAATCAGGAGGACAATCAGGAGGACAATCAGGAGGCCAATCAGGAGGCCACAGGAGAACATAACGAACAACCAGTGTTCATGATTTCACTAACCAGCTATTAGATCTATAGTCTATATCTGGAGCAGCCTTTTAACCAGCTATTAGATCAGTAGCAACATGCCAAGCAGCTTCAAAGCTCCCAATCAATGAAAAAAAAATGTGGGTGAGCTGAGCTCCCAGTACATGCCAGGCGGTGTCTGAGAAAGGTCCTGGAAATTACTAAACACATTACATTTACGTCATTTAGCAGACGCTCTTATCCAGAGCGACTTACATTATTATTGTTTAGACCACTGCGCCACTCAGGAAACACTCCAGCCAACCGAGACATGGACAGTCCTCCATGCTCCCATCCAGCAGGCAGTACCGGTACATCAAAGCTCACAGACAAACTGACGCCTAAACAGGTTCTATCCCCTGGCCATAAGAATGTTAAATGGCTAACGACCACTGCTCTCCCTCTCCCACAGACTCTTAGGGCCGGGACGATACCAGTGTTTCGATACTCATTAGTATCGTTGCAAGGAAACAAAACACGAAGCAGATTTAACTTCTTTAGGAAAAACAACCCTAATGTTGGAAACAAACATCGTTATGTTGGCATCGAGCGTCACATTTATGTATTGTCTAAAGCTGTAGCACACAATATTTTACATACAGCAGGTTTCTAAAGGACCAAAGAGTTTGGTCTGCTTCGTGTTTTGAATTTATGCCATGGAAAACAAGATACTGGTATCGTCCCAGCTATCCACACTATCCACACAGCCACAGATCACTACCCCCTCAGACACCACCTACGCTGCTGCTATTTATCCTGCTGCTGGTCACTATTACTCCTGTTTACATGTATATATTAGTATCTATCTATTTATCCTACTACCAGTCACTTTTTATGTATATTTTATGCACATTGAATAAGGTACTGACCTGTATATACAATCACTCCAGTCCCCTGCACATTGAATAAAGTACTGACCTGTATATCCAACCACTCCAGTACCCCTGCACATTGAATAAGGTACTGACCTGTATATCCAACCACTCCAGTCCCCTGCACATTGAATAAGGTACTGACCTGTATATCCAACCACTCCAGTCCCCCTGCACATTGAATAAGGGTACTGACCTGTATATACAAACCCACTCCAGTACCCCTGCACATGAATAAGGTACTGACCTGTATATTCAACCACTCCAGTACCCCTGCGCACATTGAATAAGGTCTGACCTGTATATTCAACACCACTCCAGTACCCCTGCACATTGAATAAGGTACTGACACTGACCTGTATATACAACCACTCCAGTACCCCTGCACATTGAATAAGGTACTGACCTGTATATTCAACCACTCCAGTACCCCTGCACATTGAATAAGGTACTGACACTGACCTGTATATTCAACCACTCCAGTCCCCCTATCCATTGAATAAGGTACTGACACTGACCTGTATATACAACCACTCCAGTACCCCTGCACATTGAATAAGGTACTGACACTGACCTGTATATACAACCAATCCAGTCCCCTGCACATTGAATAAGGTACTGACCTGTATATCCAACCACTCCAGTCCCCTGCACATTGAATAAGGTACTGACCTGTATATACAACCAATCCAGTCCCCTGCACATTGAATAAGGTACTGACCTGTATATCCAAACACTCCAGTCCCCTGCACATTGAATAAGGTACTGACCTGTATATCCAACCACTCCAGTCCCCTGCACATTGAATAAGGTACTGACCTGTATATACAACCACTCCAGTCCCCTGCACATTGAATGAGGTACTGACACTGACCTGCATATCCAACCACTCCAGTACCCCTGCACATTGAATAAGGTACTGACCTGTATATACAACCACTCCAGTCCCCTGCACATTGAATAAGGTACTGACACTGACCTGTATATCCAACCACTCCAGTACCCCTGCACATTGAATAAGGTACTGACACTGACCTGTATATCCAACCACTCCAGTACCCCTGCACATTGAATAAGGTACTGACACTGACCTGTATATACAACCACTCCAGTACCCCTGCACATTGAATAAGGTACTGACCTGTATATCCAACCACTCCAGTACCCCTGCACATTGAATGACGTACTGACACTGACCTGTATTGTGTGGACAGTGAGCGTACAAAACACTAAGAACACCTGCTGTTTCAATGACGTCCACTGACCAGGTGACTCCAGGTGAAAGCTATGATCCCTTGAGACAATTGAGACATGGATTTTGTATGTGTGCCATTTAGAGGGTGAATGTGCAAGACAAAATATTTAAGTGCCTTTAAACGGGGTATGGTAGTAGGTACCAGACACATCGATTTGGGGGCACTGGTTTGTGTCAAGAACTGCAAAGCTGCTGGGTTTTTCACGCTCAACAGTTTCCCGTGTGTATCAAGAATGGTTCACCACCAAAAGGACATTCAGCCAACTTGACACAACTGTGGGAAGCATTTTTTAAATTTATTTTTATTAATGATCCCCAGCAGCAGCAGCTACTCTTCCTGAGGTCCAGAAACATAAGACAGTTATATACAATTAGATTCCATTGTAATTTTGGGGTTAAATATGTATCCACTTTTGTGGATTGGGGTGATCAGACCTTGCTTGGTTCCAAATATTGGGGAAGATCCCAGAGCTGAGGATAATGTTGAAGAGTTTAAGAATAGCCCATTTGAATTTGTGGTCTGTATATTTTATCATTTTGCTTAGTATACCATCAACACCACAGGCCTTTTTGGGTTGGAGGGTTTGTATTTTGTCCTGTATCTCATTCAATGTAATTGGAGAATCCAGTGGGTTCTGGTAGTCTTTAATAGCTGATTCTACATATATCAAATGATCATGTACACGTGTTTGCTCTTGGTCCAATTTTCCAAGAAGTGGATAGAGTATGGATTCTTCAATTAAATTGAGCTGACATGCTGTTCCTTCTTTTTCCGTAGTGTATTTCTGTATTGTTTTAGTGATTCACCATAGTGAAGGCGTAGGCCCAGGTTTTCTGGGTCTCTGTGTTTTTGGTTGGATAGATTTCTCAATTTCTTTCTTAGGTTTTTTAATTATTCATGAAACCATTTCTCATTGTTATTAGTTTTCTTAGGTTTTCTGCTAGATTTTAAATTTTAAATTTGTTTTACTCTCTTTCTCTGATGACCTGTCTCTCTCTTTCTTTCTGTGATGACTCTCTCTCTCTCTCTCTCTCTGTTTATATAATGAAATAGGACAGAGAGAGGGAGGAAAAGAGAGAAAGACAGAGGGAAAGGAGGAGAATAGAATGAGGATGAGAGGAGGAGAAGAGAGCAAGAGAAGAGAGAAGGAGAAGAGAGGGAGGAGAAGTAGATTAAATGGAGGTGTTCTAATTAAGAATGGAGGTGTTCTAATTAAGAATCCTTGGATCTCTACTGCCCTGTCTGTCTGTCCTAGAGAGAATACTAGACACATTTAAAGCTCTTGCAAGGCCCAGCCAGAATAGATCACATACATACATACACACACACACACAGCAACTTAAAATTGCTATATGTCCAACAGGGACCACTGTCAATCTAAGAAACCCCCAGTGACTGTATGGCCTCTCTCTCTCTCTCTCTGTGTGTGTGTGTGTGTGTGTGTGTGTGTGTGTGTGTGTGTGTGTGTGTGTGTGTGTGTGTGTGTGTGTGTGTGTGTGTGTGTGTGTGTGTGTGTGTGTGTGTGTGTGTGTGTGTGTGTGTGTGTGTGTGCGTGCGTGCGTGCGTGCGTGCGTGCGTGCGTGCGTGCGTGCGTGCGTGCGTGCGTGCGTGCGTGCGTGCGTGCGTGCGTGCGTGCGTGCGTGCGTGCGTGCGTGCGTGTGCGTGTGTGTGTGTGTGTGCATACTGTACAGAACAACAGAGGAAGAACAGCGTTTCATCCCACCGTACTATCTCACACATCTGGCAGTCAGATGTTCTTATCTCTGTCCTAACTGCCACCCTATTCCCTATCAAATCTAAAGATTTCAAGCAAACACCCTAAGAAAATTAACAACAATGACACAAGGTTTGATGAAGAATGTAAAAACCTAAGAAAGAAATTGAGAAACCTATCCAACCAAAAACATAGGGACCCAGAAAACCAGGGCCTATGCCTTCACTATGGTGAATCACTAAAACAATACAGAAATACACTACGGAAAAAGAAGGAACAGCATGTCAGAAATCAGCTCAATGTAATTGAAGAATCCATGGACTCTAACCACTTCTGGGAAAATTGGAAAACACTAAACAAACAACAACACGAAGAGCTATCTATCCAAAACGGAGATGTATGGGTAAACCACTTCTCCAAATATTTTTGACCCTATAACAAAGAACAAACAGCAAAAACATATACATGATCACATACAAATCTTAGAATCAGCTATTAAAGACTACCAGAACCCACTGGATTCTCCAATTACATTGAATGAACTACAGGACAAAATACAAACCCTCCAACCCAAAAAGTCCTGTGGTGTTGATGGTATCCTCAATGAAATTATAAAATATACAGACCACAAATTCCAATTGGCTATACTTAAACGCTTTAACATCATCCTTAGGCTATACTCCTGTTGTAAAGAGAAGCAATGTGCTTAATATTAGGAAAGTTGAGAAATAAATATAGTAGGCCTAGCCTATAGAAAGCTGATGGGATCCTCCTCTTTTTAATAGAGGCCATCACTGTTTTCTCACGCAATTGCATAGCCTATAGAAATTTGCGCAACATGAGCTCATGGGCTCTCATTAAGTGTTTGATTAGATTTCTCTAGACCACCAGGACCCCCTAGGCCAGTCACCACCAGGACCCCCCTAGGCCTGTCACCACCAGGACCCCCCTAGGCCTGTCACCACCAGGACCCCCCTAGGCCTGTCACCACCAGGACCCCCTAGGGCCTGTCACCACCAGGACCCCCCTAGGCCTGTCACCACCAGGACCCCCTAGGCCTGTCACCACCAGGACCCCCCTAGGCCTGTCACCACCAGGACCCCCCTAGGCCTGTCACCACCAGGACCCCCTAGGCCTGTCACCACCAGGACCCCCCTAGGCCTGTCACCACCAGGGACCCCCCTAGGCCTGTCACCACCAGGACCCCCCTAGGCCTGGTCACCACCAGGACCCCCTAGGCCTGTCACCACCACCAGGACCCCCTAGGCCTGTCACCACCAGGACCCCCCTAGGCCAGTCACCACCAGGACCCCCCTAGGCCTGTCACCACCACCAGGACCCCCTAGGCCTGTCACCACCAGGACCCCCCTAGGCCTGTCACCACCACCAGGACCCCCTAGGCCTGTCACCACCAGGACCCCCCTAGGCCAGTCACCACCACCACCAGGACCCCCCTAGGCCTGTCACCACCAGGACCACCTTTACTCCACACACAGAGACGCATACAAAGCTCTCCCTCGCCCTCTATTTGGTAAATCTGACCATAACTCTATCCTCCTGATTCCTGCTTATAAGCAAAAACTAAAGCAGGAAGCACCAGTGACTCAGTTAATAAAAAAAGTGGTCAGATGACGCAGATGCTAAGCTACAGGACTGTTTTGCTAGCACAGACTGGAACATGTTCCGGGATTATTCAGATAGCATTGAGGAGTACACCACATCAGTCACTGGCTTCATCAATAAGTGCATCGATGACGTCATCCCCACAGTGACCGTACGTACATACCCCAACCAGAAGCCATGGATTACAGGCAATATCTGCACTGAGCTAAAGGGTAGAGCTGCCGCTTTCAAGGAGCGGGACTCTAACCCGGACGCTTATAAGAAATCTGGCTATGCCCTCCGACGAACCATCAAACAGGCAAAGAGTCAATACAGGACTAAGATTGAATCATACTACAACGGCTCTGATGCTCGTCGGATGTGGCAGGGCTTGAAAACTATTACAGACTACAAAGGGAAGCACAGCCACGAGCTGCCCAGTGACACACGCCTACCAGATGAGCTAAACCACTTCTGCATTGGTTAAGGGCATTTGGTTAAGGGCTGTAAGATTTGATTTGATTTGATTTGATATGGAAAAGGCAGAGGCTGCTGTTGAGAAGATTATCACTATGAAAGAACCAGGATCTCTAGTGGCCAGCCCTTTAAAAAACA